>JACCGJ010020263.1:0-188721 GCA_013407085.1 Atriophallophorus winterbourni
TTATTCGCTGATGACATGAAAGTTGTCATCACTTTCCCAGCTAATCAAGCACAAACTTATATAGCTCGACTAAACAATTATTTAGCTGCACTTGCAGATTGGGCAAAAAATAATGGTGTAACGTTCTCAACAGCAAAATCTAATTCTATGCCTATAAGATGCACGATACAAAATAACTCAATCCTTCTAAACAATAACGCAATTCAAATGATTGACAGCACGCTTGATTTAGGATTTCGATATTCTTCATCACTCACTTTCAACGAACAGATACGCCACCTCATTACTAAAGCCAGACAAAGTATGAATACTATACACAAATCTATAATTCAGCCTCATTGTAAACTAGAAATGTATAAATCATTCACCATTCCTATCTTTGACTATTGTCACATAATAATATACCATATAAAAAAACCGATAGCATAGTTTTAGAAAAGATACACTTTCTTTCTCAAAATCAATGAATCACGGCTATACCACCAGACAGTCCTATAGAGAAAGATGTATACAACTGAAGCTCGATCCTCTATGGTTTCGCAGACTTAAGCATAACCTCATCTTATTCTTCAAAATACTGTCAACGGATAATATGGAAATACGTTCGAATATTCATATACGGCATGATTCTAAATATAGCTTGAGGAACTGTGAAAAAACTATTAAGTTACCAAGATTTCGTACTAAAGTAAGGAACAATTTCTTCTTGACTAAATATGTTAAACTGTGGAATCTTCTTTCAAAATATATAAGACTCAGTTCCTCTTTAAATTAATTCAAATCACATCTAGCTTCATTTCTTACCGTTAATAAAATTCGCAATCAACTTTATTTAAATGTTCTACCTGATGATTTATATAATATTGGCATTCCTGGTTATTGATATTAAATAAACGTTCATAAATTTCGAAACAACATTCTCTCGCTTCTGAGTTTTTTTCTCCACAGCAAAATTCTCAATCCGCACCCAAATGAAACTGGCCCCAGACCTCAAACTAGTGGAATAAACCACTTTCGCCTAACGGACAAGAAAACGGCTCATGTCAAGGAAAGATCAATCTATTTACAACAATCAAAATGAAACGTTTGGAACATCAACAATAGAGATTCTATCTTCGGCGTCTTTGATGGACCTTATCCATTGATCATATCATGTTTGCCCTTAGACAAACATTCTAGACTTCTCATTGCAATAGCTGTGTTTTTGTAATATATCTGATCACGTACCGATTACCTGGAGACAATTTTAAAAACCGTTACCTTTATGTTTATTGAACGTTAAATTCAGCTGAAACAAATGACCTTGAACAAATTGTTTTGCAAATGTACATCCTATAATCTGATTGTACAGAGCTTTTGGAAATTATTGATCATGTTTAACATGCCTTGGACTCCCAAGAATAAAATTTATTTATTTATTTATTATATATATATTTATTTATTTAAAAAGGTGCCCTTTTATAATATTCCACCTGATTTCTACACTAGGTTCTAATTCGTCTGGTTCCCAACTTAGATTCATTGCTTTAGTTTGTAGTTGGACGATGTCCATTCGACCAAAGTTGCAGGACATCTTTACTTGAGGACTAGGATGCACTAAAGTCCAATCAAGAAGAATTACAGCGTGGTTGCTTTCGCCTAGTGGCGAAAGGTATTCGATTCCATAAATATCTCTTTCATGAGACGATAGAACCAAATCTAAAGTTGACGGAGTATGTCCAGTCCTAAACCTTCAATGTTCCCTGACATGTTGATAAAAGGCCCCGACATGAAACCAGTCTAGATAATGCGACTCAACTGACTTTCAGTCAAGTTCAGTTCAGTTCAGTCCAGTTTAATTCAGTTCAGTTTGTACAGGACAGTATTTGGCTAACGAGCCAATCTAGCGTCCAGAACTTCTTTCCGTGGAAAGCTGCAGAGAAGCGCCTACCACTCCTAAAAGGTTTTTGTTTTTTGTCTATTTAAAATCTTCTACGATCACGACGCTAAGAGATTATCCGCATTGTATTAAGGAAGCACCGCGTTATAACAGATGCTGGTAAAGAAAAAAGCAGTTACATTTCACCAGCACCGTGAGAGGTCAGCTAAAGTAGCATCGTGTATAATAAATAAAAATATAACAGAACTCTAGCAAATACTTGATTTGCGGTATAACGCTTGAAGGTGTAGCAACTTGTAATTTCACTTTCTTTTAATTGTATTTCCATTTCCATCTACGCTTGTTTTATTCAGTGAATATTCCATAATATACCGCTTGTTCTGATACAGAGTAGTCCGAACGTCTTCCTATCACACTTATCGGTATCAGAAACACCGTGAAAGAAGACATCGTTTGTTGCTCCTCGGAATTTTTATTTGGTACAACACTGAGACTGCCTGGCGAGATGATACTGGATACCCGCACTACTGGTGAAGTCGATACAGGAGCTTACTGCTCAAGACTAAAACAACACTTCCAGTCTATCAAACCCGTGCCCACACGCGTTGCTGACAGCCCATCATTCACCCTCAACGACCTCAAAACTTGCCCCCTTTTCTTATTTCGAGTTTATGCTGTCAAAAAGCCATTACAAACTCCATACGAAGGACCATTTAATGTAATCGACCGCAAACCCAAATATTTGGTTATGTTACGCAACGGTGTAAAGGACACAGTAAGCATAGATCGCCTAAAACCTGCATACATCGACGAAAAACCATCACAAGTAGCTAACCCTCCGACTACCTACACAACCTATGAAAACCAGTGACGTGACATCCAATCGACCCTCACCCATCTTGTCTACCCCTTCATTTCGTCAAACACGTACCGCCCGTAGAGTGAGGTTCCACGCAAGACTGGTTGAATACATTTCATAAGCGGTGTATCGAGCGTTCATCCGTTGACTCACGCTCTATAGGAAGTTCTGTAGCAACTTGTAATTTCACTCTCTTTTCAATTGTATTTCCATTTCCATCTATGCTTGTTTTAATCAACCATTATTCCATAATATACTTTTTCGCGCGCGTTCCTCTTCATCTTGTTTTCCATGATGCTGCATTATTGCGTGCTTGCGAATCACGACGGTTAACAGCAAAATTGACATTCGCCACATTTTTTAGCTTCGTCAATTATAATTGTCGATCAACGCGACACACCGGAGTTTGGAGCTGGAATATTTTAGTGTGTGGATATTTGCATTGGACATTGAATTTCCACTTATCGTGAGTTCGTTCCTTTGTCTATTTTTACTATAACATTTACCTGTTATATTTTTGCATTTGTCCACTACATAATTGGTGAGTACGACGCTCAGAATTCCCTTTAGTTTTTTCAATTTTGCCATAATGTCGTTTAAACCTAATGAATCGCAAGTGAACGTCATTGGTTGTAACACGTGTAGTGGATAAATGCGAAAAGATAACAGGAAAATGTTATAATGAAAATGGACAAGGGAACGAACTCACGGAGAGCGAAAATTCAATGTCCAATGCAAATATCCACACAAAAAATATCCCATCTCCAAACTCCGGTGTGTCGCGTTGATCAGCAATTATAATTGACGAAGCTGAAAAAGTGCGACAAATCAATTTTGCTGTTAACCGTCGTGATTCGCAAACACGCAATAATGCAGCACCACGAAAATCAAGCAGAAGAGGAACGCGCGCGGAAAAAGTATAATCTGGAATAATGGTTGATTAAAACAAACCTTGATGGAAATGGAAATACAAATAAAAAGAAATGCAATTACAAGTTGCTACAGAACTCCCCCCTAGAGCGTGAGTCGACGGATGAACGCTCGATACACCGTTTATGACATGTATTCAACCAGTCTTGCGGAGAACCTCACTCTACGGCCGGTACGTGTTTGACGAGATGAAGGAGTAGACAGGATGGGTGGGGTTCGATTGGATGTAACGTCACTGGTCGTCATAGGCTGTGTGGGTGGAGTTGAAGGGGTAGCTTCTTGTGATGACTTTCGTTCAACGTAAGCGGGTTTGAAGCGATCGATGCTAAACTTTTCTTTGATAACGTTGCGTAGCTGAAAGTGTTGCTTTGGTCTCGAGCAGTAAGGTGCTGGTTCAGCTTCGCTGGTAGTGCGATTATCAAGTACCCTTTTGCCAGTTTTTCTCAGTGTGGAGTAAAATTCGCGTTTTTCTGCTTTCAGCTTTTTAGGCGGTAGCCTGCGAGGTTTAGCAACATTTCGAGGCCCTTTAGTGACGATGTGATGATGAACATCGTGGGTGGGTCGCTCCGTGTATGATGCTGGGCGTGTTAGGGTCAGGGAATCGCGCAAGACATCGCTGTAAGTGGCATTGTTTGGGACGAAAATTCGAAGACCAGGTGAGGTGATTGAAAATAGTTTACCGGACACGTTTAGTGACATGGTTTTGTCGTGTAGCCGTCGGTGCTGGAGATCGACTACGAGACCGATTTTCGTCAGAAAGTCGATACCGATGATAGGCTTCTGAACATCGGCTATCAAGAAGACGAAAGGGAATTCACGTCTAAGTCCGAGATCGAGTTTTAGAAATTTCTCACCGTAAGTCAAAATTCTTGATTCGTTAGCCGCATGCAGTGTGATGCCTGATGGACGTAAGTCACGTTTTTCGCAGCTACGCGGTATAACGCTAACTTCGGCACCAGTGTCCACGAGACATTTAAGTTTATTCGGCGCATCATATGCATACACGAGGCGACTGAAGGGTTTGCCAGGAACGGTCATCGCCATAACTGACTGGCTACGTGGTTTTTTAACACGGTGGCTGTCAGCGTTAGGATGTTTACACCCGGGCGACAGTTAAGCGCGGCGTTTCCGAACCGACGGTGGTAATAACAGAACCAGTTGGTATCGCGTGGGCGAGAGCGGGTTCTATTTCCAGATGGACTCCGGGGTCTAAATTTAGACGTTTTGGAGCGTTCCATGTTGGAGATGATAAACTATGTTGCCCACCAGGGAACGCATGTGACGTAACAGCTGTGAAGGGGTTCTGTCGCATAGTTCTACACCAGCCAGCAGTTGTTTTGAGCTGGCTTCGTCGGAGGACATAGTACGCTTGAGTACAGAGGCCTTCAGTGTGTCGTTAGGCGAAATGGAGTGCATGGGGTCAAGAACGTCTAATACTTCTTTCGCAATGTAGGACTGTAATTGTGATTGTACGAAAGAAAACATGACCTCTTGTTTCGTAATTCGTCTGAATCGAAACATACCCTCTATTTGGATGAACCAAACATGCGAGTTTGCAGGGTCGAATGCTGGCGTGTTACAGCTGAAAACGTTCATTTGCGATTCGTTAGGTTCAAACGACATTATAGCAAAATTGAGAAATAACGGGAGTTCTGAGCGAAAAATGGAATACGGGCTCACCAATTATGTAGTGCTCGGGCTCACTAATTATGTAGTGGATAAATGCAAAAATATAACAGAAAAATGTTATAGTGATAATCGACAAGGGAACGAACTCACGGAGAGCGAAAATTCAATGTCCAATGCAAATATCCACACACAAAAATATTCCAACTCCAAACTCCGGTGTGTCGCGTTGATCAGCAATTATAATTGACGAACCTAAATTTTGCTGTTAACCGTCGTGATTCGCAAACCCGCAATAACGCAGCACCACGAAAATCAAGAAGAAGAGGAACGCTTGCGGAAAAAGTATATTTTGGAATAATGGTTGATTAAAACAAACATTAATGGAAATGGAAGTACAATTCAAAATAAAGTGAAATTACAAGTTACTACACACGCTAGCGTTCGACCCTGCCAACCCACATGTCTGGTTAATCCAAATAGAGAGCATGTTTCGTTTCAGACGAATCACGAAACAAGATGTCATGTTTTCTTTCGTACAATCACAGTCACCGTTCTACATAGCAGAAGAAGTATTAGAAGTTCTGGACCCCATGCTCTAAATTTCGCCTTACGACACACTGAAGTCTGCTGTACTCAAGCGTACTATGGCTTCTGATGAAGCCCGGCTAAAGCAGCTGCTGGCTGGTGTATAACCCGGCGACAGAACCCCTTCACTGCTGTTGCGTCGCACGCGTTCCCTCGTGGGGAACACAAAGTTAGACGATTCCGTCTTACAACAACTTTGGCTGAATTGCCTGCCATCCAGCACCACTTACACTGACAAAATCCCCGAGCGCTCTGATATAACTAGCGTTAATCAAGTATCAGAAAGTGGTAAGCTCACACAGATGAAAATCGCATCCTTACAGTTCACTATCTCCAACACCGAACGCCCCAAAACGTCTATATTTAGATATCGGGGTCAATCTGGCAATAAAAGCCGTTCCCGTCCTCGCGATGCTAACTGGTTTTGCTATTATCATCGCCGCTTTAAAGACGCCGCGCGCAGCTGCCGTCCAGGTCGTGAACATCGTAATGTACACACAGCCACCAATTCGGGAAACCAGGTTGCGAGTCAGTAACGGCGATGGCTGCTCCTTGCAGACCCGTCAGTTGCTTCTTTTACGTCTACGATGCATCTACTTAGCTCAAATTTCTCGTAGACACCGGCGCCGAGGTAAGCGTTATAACGCGCAGTTACAAAAAAGCCACCTCCGTCCATCAAGCATTACATTACAGGTGGCCAACGATTCGAAAATCTCAACCTACGGTGCGAAACTTATAAAGCTCGATCTCGGACTCAGACGTGAATTCACTTTCGTCTTTCTGAGAGCCGATGTGCGAAAGCCCATAATCGGTATCGACTTCCTGACGAAGTACAGTCTAATAGTCGATCTTTAGGACCGACGACTACACGATAGCACCACGTCGCTCAACGTATCCGGGAAAATCTGTTCCATCACCTCACCTGGTCTGCGTATTTTCGTATCGAATAATGCCACTTACAGCGATGTCATGCGCGATTTTCCGAGCTCAACACGCCTGGCACCATACACTTAGACTCCTACCCACGATGTTCAACATCACATCGTTACTAAAGGGCCTCCAGTTTTTCTAAAGCTCAAAGGATGCCACCAGAAAAACTTAAAGCAGCAAATGCGAATTTAAAAATATGGCTGCATTGGGTATAATTAGAACGTCAACTAGTCCGTGGGCATCGCCGTTACATATGGTCGCCAAGAAGAACGGCGATTATAGACCTTGCGGTGATTATCGTGCGTTGAATAGCGTTACACAACCCGACCACTACCCTGTTCCGCACACTCACGATTTTTCGCTTAGCCTTTACGGAATATCAGTTTTCTCCTAACTGAACCATGTACGTGCTTACCACCAGATTCCCATGGCCCCTGACGATATTGCTAAGAATGCTGTAACAACGCCATTGGGTCTTTTCGAGTTCCTTCGCATGCCCTTTGGTTTGCGCAACGCAACACAGTATTTTCAAAGGTTCATGGATCAGATTATTCGTGGTCTTGATTTCGTCTTCGTGTATATCGACGACGTATTAGTTGCTAGCTCATCACACGAGGAGCATGTACGACACCTCCGCAGGTTCTTTCAACGCTTCACCCAATACGGCTTTACTATCAATGCAGACAAATGCGTTTTTGGCCAGTCGACCATTGATTTTCTTGGCCATAGGATTGACAGTAATGGAATAAGCCCACTACCCGAAAAGACACGGTCCATCCCATGGTTATTGTTAAGCTAAATGCTTTTTGACCATTACAACTTTGAATCCCTTTGAATCACTTTGAATCACGTGACCCCCAACGTCTTCAGAGAGAGACCTATAGACTAGCACACTTTGCTTCATATGCAGGACTACGCGTGAATACCGAAAAAACAGAAGTCCTCCGTGTGCTAACTGACGAGCACTTATCAATCACCATCAACGGTGAGGCAGTTGAAGACGTCATGCAATTCGTCTACCTCGGCAGCCTTGTTTTAATTAGTGGTGGCACGGACGTAGACAGTCGCCAGAATCGGCAAAGCAAGATATGTGTTTATAGATTTGAAACCCATTTGGGAGTCGAAGATTCTATCAAAACGCACGAAACTCCGTATATTTAGAAGCAACGTTAAATCCGTGCTACTCCATGGATCGGAAACCTGGCGAGTGACAGCTAAGTCTTCTGGCCGCTTGTAATCATTCCACAATAATTGCCTTTGTCGAATTATTGGGGTAAAATGGACAGAGAAGATGAGGAATCAAGACCCGTGGCAGATTGCTGCTGAGGACCCAGTCGCCCAGCTGATCAGTAGAAGAAAGTGGGTTGGGCACACCTTATGATGATATCACGCGTCAATCTCTGGAATGGAACCCAATCGGGAAGAGACGGGTCGGACGGACAAGGCTATTTTGGAGGCGCTCGTGTGAATAGGAAATCCGCGAGTGTGGACGTAACTGGAACGACATCAAATTAGCTGCTATGGACAGACCAAACTGGAGACAAGTTGCCGAGGCCCTATGTTCCTCCAGGAACTCAACGGATTATTCATCATCATCATCATCATCATCATCATCATCATCATCATCACGAATCTATCGATCTAGACCCCTAATGGTTGCAGAGAACATTACTTTTTATGTTTCGTTTGGGATAAATGTCCTCAACTGGGAATACGAACGAACAGCCGAAGAAACTACTGGAAATTAGACACAAAGAGTCTAAACACGTCTTGAGACTCGGTTGACTGGCCAGTCCCTCCATCTACGAAGGTTGATAACTTTTGGTTGAACGTTTTGTGTAAAATCTGATCGCTTGCAATTCATACCCTTTTATTGAAAGGAAGATCCATCGCTAAGTAGCCAGGATGGTTTGATGGCACTATTCGTAAATACATGAAGAAAATAAATTGGTTATGGTTCTTTTCCAGCAGATACACCGATGACTATGAAGCTTACAAATTTAAACGCAACAAGTGCACCTACCTAAAAAGAGATAAAGCGAGAATTATGAAACTGGTTTAGTGGAAGAAGTAAATTCGTTGCTGAGACTCTTATTTGCATAGCTGAGATGTGGAACTGAAGCTTCTCAACATGTACATCGCTTGAGATCTATGATAGGTTCAACTGAACATGAATATGAACGTAAAGCGAAGAGGAGACGCTTACAATTCCACTGTTTCATGACAGCAGATCCAAAAGGCCGGGTATCTCGATCTCACCAGAAAATGTGCAGTATTTACTTAAGAGATGTATAAACAGCACCTGGTCCAGATGTAATACACTCAATGTTTTTAATGTTATTAGCGGGTATCATACACAAACCACTAATCTTTAGTTTATCCCTAAGGTGTGGTAAGTTACCACAAGATTGGTAGTACGGCATTGTCAAACCAATGTATAAGGGCGGTACGTTCAACTTGTATTTCCCACGCTCTGATTAAATATTACGAATTTTTACCGATTCTTTGAAATTGCAATCTACATTACGTTCATTACTAAAATATAAATATCTATTTCATAACTATTTCATATCACATTCCCATGCTTGGAGTCTGGCTGTGGTAAGCATGTAGCCAAAGGAATCGAATGCTGTACCTGCTGGTGCTGGGCGCACCAAAACTGCTCTGGTATATTATAGTGCCATTACACCGTGTATGCAACCCATACATGGTTAGAATGGGTATGCATAGAACGAAAAGAAATTACAAGGAAGGTTTATCGTAAGCAAGTTTCCCAGTTACTCGCAACGATGCAGGAACCAACTTAGAGATCTTACGCGCAAGTTACAGCCTCGCCTAAACCAATCCTGTATAAGCCGGCGGGTGTACCAAAATCAGCAGAAGGAAATCGAGAAAAAAATTAACAACAATGTTGTTAGTCAGCGCAAGAAAACAAGCCAGCCAGGTCAAAAGGTACCGCGCTCAACAACAAGTAAGTAAACCGAGCCGCGTCTCGGCAATTTAGCGACAATAAACTCGCAATTAGCTTTAATTCGCAGCGAATTGTTAGCGTTGCAAAAAGGCGCTTTTCCTGAGAAAGGTTTTAAAACTAGGACCAGGAATATTCTGATCCCGAACGAGGAAGAGCCTTCTATACAGGAGGCTAAATCACGATGCAGTTTAGATCACCTATGCGTGCAACATTTATTGCGTCTGGCAGAACTTAATCTCAATCTCCAAATATTTCGTGTCCATACAATGGGTCTGTACAAGAAAGAAAATCAAGCAAGGCAAATCTTGGTCGAATTCAAGAACTAGAGAGACAGGGACCTGCTTCTTTCGAAAGCGACTATATACATAGCAATACAAATGGTTTGTATAGATTGGTGCCAGCTAGCCGCCCAGTTTCACAACGCCAGCAAAATCGAAGATTAACCCAGATAAACTTGGATGCAATAACTCCGCCAACAGCGGATATTTTAATAAAGAATGCTCAAGTGCTGGTAGAAAATATGGGGGACGTTTTTTGGATAAGTTGTGATGCATCATACGAAAGCTTCGCTTTGTCTGCGCTCAAAGCTGCTGCATTAAGAACCTCTACGCCACAACCATCCACCGACGTAGATTCACCACACAGCAGTAATATATTACCACATTTGGACATACCGAAATACTTGGTAATACCTTGGTTTCTGCGCCCGAGGGTTCCCCAAAATTAGGCGAGGTACATCGAAATTCTGTTAGCATCCTATACCTAAATGCTTGCCGCGTGATTAGTTAGTGGCTGGAATTAATGCAGAAAGAAACTAAAACTGAATCTAGGATCCTAGGTATATCAGAGACCTGGCATCAAGATACAGATATTATTCCAGGTGATCTTCTTTCGACACATACAGCCATCAGATCTGATATACCAGGTGGCAGACAAGGAGGAGGAGTCATAATACTACTACAGCATGAGACTAAATATCAACACTCTGGCATAAAAATGGACAACTTCGGCATCCAGCTAGTCTCGACAATCGTCACTGATGGTGAGCTCACTTTTGCGTTAGGCTGCTTATACAGGGCACTATGCGCTTCTGAGGAGGACGACCAGGAAGATAGTTAACTTCTTACCAGGTTGCTCAGAACTGCGACACGAGTCTATTTAATAGGTGACTCCAACCTACCGGTATTGACTGGGACACTCAGACGACCTTTAATAGAATTTCCAAGGTATATCTCGATTCGATGCACTCCAGTGCGCTTCATCAGCACGTAAGTGAGAAAACTAGGTACAGAGGTGTACATTCACCATCTACACTTGACCAACTTTTGTCTATTGGTCCTAAATGATGTCCGAAACCTCTCTTACGACTCACCTTTAAGGAAAAGTGACCATGTCATCATAATATTCCAGGCAATTCTCTGTTTCCGTAAGCCACCAGTAAATTCGGGCGTAATCTAAATCGAGTTGACTGGAATGCCGTACGGTTTTCCGCTCCACGATGTGACCAGTTCTCTGAAACCAATGATATCGAACGTAAATGGTCAGTTATTTAGCGCAATATTGTAAGACTTCGAAGTCTTTATTTTCCTTTTTTCCTTTTACTGCTGAAGAACAATTCAAATTGGTGGACTACTGCGAATCGCTCTGCAAAGGCATCTTGCCAGATGATTGGAAGAATGCCATTGTTGTACCCATTTCAAACGGATGTTGCGCAAACATAGTTAAGAATTTTCGACCAGTAAGCTTGATTAGTGTTTTATGTAAAACCTTGTTGAGACTTATTAGGGATCGCTTGTGCAGCCACCTGGTGCACAATTCATTATTATTATACACGGTCCAACATACAAGCGCAACTTGTTCATGGCTTTATTAAAAGAAGGTCGTGCCTCTCGAATCGCCTATGATTTATAGATAAAATTTCTAAGACACCGGATGAAGACGAACGGGTTAAGGTCATTTACTTAGACTTTAGTAAGGACTTCGATTCGTTTAGATACAGGTTTCTACAGATGAAGCTCGCGGTCAAAGGCGTATCTGGCAAGCTTTACGACTGGATAATTAGTTTTCTTAGTGATAGATCCTTTAGGGTCCCTGTAGGTGATACTACCTCTGAATTCGCAAAAGCTACCGGTGGAGTCACACAAGGTTCAGTACTAGGCCCAATACTCTTTCTGATCTTCATCGATGATCAGGTATCGTAGTTGTCACGACCATGCTACATGTTTGCTGATGATGTCAAATTCCCCGGATCCAGTTATCACGGTGATTAGTTGAGAGATATATCAAAGGTCATTAAATGGTTACAGGATTAAAATCTTTCTCTAAGCTATATTGAATGTCATCTGTTGTCTGCAGCAGTCGAAAAATTACAGTAACTGCGAATAACAATAGGATCGAATTTAAATCTATTCAGAGGGTTAATGATTTAGAGAAATTTGTAACAGCGGACTTCAAATGAGCTGCGCAATGTGCCTCAGGTGCACAACAAGCTAGAGTAGAACTCTTTAGGCCTAAATCCTTCCTGACATGTAGAACGCCGAAAGTGTTTATCCCTTATATTGTCAGGTTGCATTTAGAATAATGAGTGCACGCCTTTAGCCATTTCATCAAAAATACATATTAATACTAGGGGGAATCCAACGTGTGGCTACTAAATTGGTAGAAGTTTATCTGGAAAACCCTACGAGGAACTTCTGATTTCTTTAAGTCTCTTCTCACTTCGGGGTCGGCGTCAAATCGGTGACCTAATAGAAACCCTCGAAAATCAGAAAGGCTTTGGTGACGAGGGTTGTCAAAACATGAGCTCAGGAGCGATCAATCCTCCAAATATAGGGCATACATTGAACATCGGGAAAAATCACAACCGTCTAAATCTTACGTAATACTTCTTCAGTGAAAGAGTGGTGAACCTCTGAAACAAGCTGCCCGAGGAACTAATCGCTTACGTAATAGTAGGTGCATTCAAAAAGGATTCGGATGCCCTGTAGCCTGAGCTTCTCCATAATTTCTTCCGATGAATAAGCAAGTCGCCTGTCGAGAGGATTGGTATAAATGTTTGTTCATTTTTTCATATGGTTTTACATCGATTTGAATGTATTGTTTTAAATATACGCAAACATTTGTCATAAGTAACCTCTCTCCGGCTTGGTGAGGAAAATCCCTTTCTGTTTATCATGGTCACAGATACAAATACTGGGACCGAAGAAATACCTGGAAAAGACATGGCGTTTCATCGCGTACGGCCAGGATACCGAATAACAATGATATAATGTTTGCAGTGGTGGGCGCTTCTTTGAAGCTTTTTTACCGACAGAAATTCTGGACGCGCGATTGGATTATCAGCCAGTTATGGTTCTGTGCCAGATGGACTGTATCCTAAGCTGCAAGTCGTGAAAAATGATTTTAGACCATCCTGGTGGATTCCTTGAGTTCGTCGGTCTACCCGTAACCGAGATCGTTTCTAGCGGCAATAGAAGCTATCTTCCACTTCTGGTTCTTTGGTACGATGCGAAAACGCTCGGAACGTTTGTGGTAACTTACAGCGTTTGCTCAAACAGATTTTTGAGTTATGGTTGGCTAGGGATGCTAAATATAACCCCAAAAGGTTGTATAGCTACGCACAATCAAAAGGAAAAACTATGGAAACCATAGGATATTTGAAACTGGAGGACGAATAAGTAACCGATACCGACCTGTCTAAGGCGACTGCCGTCTCAGGGTTTTTTCATTAGCGTTCAACGACGGGATAATTCTTCCAACGCACAGTCAAGTCTGCTTGTCTTGACACTTGGTGTCAATGTATTAGATGAGTTGTCCTTCAATAAGGCTGGGGTGTATGACGCACTTATCCATGTTCGAGTCAACACATCTGAGGGACCGGATGGCATCCACTCAATTATGCTTAAACAGCTTTGCCTAAGTAGTTACCGAACAGCTTTGCCTGCAACTGGGAGTGGTTCCGTGTAAGTAAATGGACGCCATAGTCGTCTTAATACACAAGGGTGGTTGCAGGTCAACTGTTAGGGACTATAGACCTCTCAGCCTGACTAGCATCGTCCCAAAAGTACTATTGCGTCAAAAATCTGTCAGCATCTTAGTCGGTATTTTCTGTTGACTGTAACTCAACATGGATTTCTTAAGAGTAGATCCTGACTGACTAACCTTATTAGCTTTCTCGATACTGCAAATAAAGTACTGGACCAATGAAAGCCCGTCGAAGCCCTCTACTTAAATTTTAGCAAGGCTTTTGACTCCGTGAATCACCGCCTCCTAGAGATTAAGCTAGCAGCAAAAGGCATACTTGGTAGCCTACTTGCTTGGATAAAGGCCTTCCTTACAGGTAGGACATTTCGAGTTCACGTTGGAGGAACGCTGTCGAATGAAACCGACGTGATCAGCGTTATACCACAAGGGTCGGTCCTCGGTCCTCTACTATTCCTGATTTTCATCAATGACTTGTCCTCTGCGTTGAAGTGCTCATGCTCAATTAATGCGGATGATGTGAAATTCATCGGATGAAGATACCTTGACGCACGATCTTGAGCGGTTCATAAATTGGTCATACCAGTTGGACCTCCCACTGAACCTTAATGAGAGCCAACTGTTGTCAGCGCTGGTTGATAAGATTTCAGTCCATGTGTCAGGTAATTCTCTCACTGTTAGCGCCACACAGTGTGTTAAGGATTTGGGAGTACTAGTTAGGACTGACTTAACAATGGAAGACAAATGCGCCACTGCAGCTCAACGTGCTCGCGAAATCTCTTTTGGCTGAGATCCGTTTTATCCAGCAGAAGATCCGATAAATTCCTGCCTTTTTACAGGGCATTAGTTGTGCCTCATTAAGAATATTGTGTCCAGGCGTGGTGCCCTTACTACAAGAAGGACATCGTTCGACTCGGAAGAGTACAGCGTCTCGCAACTCGCATGTTTGAGTGTCAGCGAGGGAAATCTTACGCTACACGCCTGAAGTTCCCTAACCTTTTCTCACTTACATGCCGTCGTTTCAGAGGTGACTTAATTGAAACCTTCAAGATCTTGAAGGGATCAAGTGGGGTTATGATGAACGACTTCTTTGCCTCAAGACCCGAGCAGGGCACCCGCGGACATTCACTCAAATTTGCTAAGGAGCGATGTAGACTAGACTCCCGAAAAAACGTTTACAGCCTCATGGTGGTAAATTTCTGGAACGGGCTTCCAGAATAACTCATATCCTGCAGTTCTGTCGCAAGTTTTTAGCAGGGGATGGACTCCATCTGGGGTAAGCTTTTTCCAGAATTCTCTCCCTAATTTCTATGAAAGATTGAGAAGTTCACCATTTTTAGCTTCGTCTGGTAAGTAAGTAATTGCTACAGTTGTTTTTTTTAAATACACAACTGTTCTTTTGCTGACCTTTTACCGAACTGGTGAAGAGAATTTCTTTTTCTTTTTCCAGAATCATTCATAACGAGGTGCTTCTTAAATACAACCCGCCGTAAAAGAACACGTTTACGGGTAGACCGGCGAACTCATGCAGTCCATCACTGCGGCCTCTGATGCTTTTTCACGACTTGCAGCGGAGCGTACTTGTTTTGCATACTTTAAATAGCTCATGAGTTTAAATGTATCGGAAAGGTTGCGGCACGATGCTGGAAATGCCGAAAGCATCTGGTATAAGTTCAAGTCTAACTCTGGGGCTGCAGCACTTGTGGTCATTTACTGCTCACCTGGAGCATGCGTCTGCCGCAAGGTATTTTTCTTCCTGATAAGGTTCTTGTAATGTTGTAGACGGTGTTAAGGTCTCTCTTTTCTGCTGCATTTCCCGCATCTGTTGCCAGCATTTCATAGAACCGCCTCTTGTCACTTCTGGCACTTCGATTCACGTCTTTATTTAGGGAGCCGTATTGTTCGATCAGTTGGTTTTTCTGTTTGGTGTTCTTACACAAGAGGATCTGTTGTTTCAGCTGCCTTCCCGAGTTGATCAGTGTCCACACGTAAACACCAATACCCCCGGTCGAAATGAGATCATTTTTGCCTTAAAATCGCTGAAGAATGACAAAGCACCAGTTCCAGTTGGGATTCTACCAGAAGCTCTGAAGTCTGATTTGGACACCTCGGCTGATATGTTTTTTCCTCTGATGCAGAAAATCTGGTCAGAAAGACAGATCCCAAATGATTGGAAGAGATTTCATTTGGTCAAACTTCCAAAAAAAGGGGATCTGAGGCTATGCAAAAACTGGCGAGATATCATGCTGCTCTCAGTCATTAGTGAAGTACTTACGCGCACCATCCTTCTGCGTTTGCGCGAAGCTATCGATCACGTGTTACGGCCAGAGCAATCGGGCTTCAGAGAACAAAAGTCTGATATCGACCAAATTGCGACCCTCCGCATAATAATTGAACAAAGCATTGAATTGCAATTGCCGCTTTGCATTAACTTCATAGATTTTGAGAAAGCCTCAGACAGTGTGGACCACGAATTAATATGGGAGATTTTGCCACAATATGGGGTCCCACCGCTCTACATGGACCTCATAAAGCAGCTGTATGAAGGTGCCTACTGTCAGGTAATTCAAAACGGAAGACTGACCGATCCATTTGCGATATAGACTGGCGTCCGCCAGGGATGCCTGTTGTCCTCAATTATTTTTCTGTTGTTAATAGACTAGATAATGAAACAGACAGTAAAAGGTGAGAGGAACGGTATCGATTAGAAGTAATTCGACCATTTGGAGGATCTGAAATTCGCTGATGATGTCTGCATGATATCACGTGACCCTCAACGTCTCCAGAGAGAGACCTATAGACTAGCACACTTTGCTTCATATGCAGGACTACGCGTGAATACCGAAAAAACAGAAGTCCTCCGTGTGCTAACTGACGAGCACTTATCAATAACCATCAACGGTAAAGCAGTTGAAGACGTCATGCAATTCGTCTACCTCGGCAGCCTTGTTTTAATTAGTGGTGGCACGGACGTAGACAGTCGCCAGAATCGGCAAAGCAAGATATGTGTTTATAGCTTTGAGACCCATTTGGGAGTCGAAGATTCTATCAAAACGCACGAAACTCCGTATATTTAGAAGCAACGTTAAATCCGTGCTACTCCATGGATCGGAAACCTGGCGAGTGACAGCTAAGTCTTCTGGCCGCTTGTAATCATTCCACAATAATTGCCTTCGTCGAATTATTGGGGTAAAATGGACAGAGAAGATGAGGAATCAAGACCCGTGGCAGATTGCTGCTGAGGACCCAGTTCGCCCAGCTGATCAGTAGAAGAAAGTGGAGATGGGTTGGGCACACCTTGCGAAAACCTTATGATGACATCAAGCGTCATTCTCTGGAATGTAACCCAATCGGAAAGAGACGGGTCGGACGCCCAAGGCTATCTTGGAGGCGCTCGTGTGAAGAGGAAATCCGCAAGTGTGGACGTAACTGGAACGACATCAAATTAGCTGCTATGGACAGACAAAAATGGAGACAAGTTGCCGAGGCCCTATGTTCCTCCAGGAACTCAAGGGATTAATCATCATCATCATCATCATCATCACGAATCTATCGATCTAGACCCGTAATGGTTGCAGAGAACATTACTTTTTATGTTTCGTTTGGGATAAATGTCCTCAACTGGGAATACGAACGAACAGCCGGAGAAACTACTGGAAATTAGACACAAAGAGTCTAAACACGTCTTGAGACTCGGTTGACTGGCCAGTCCCTCCATCTACGAAGGTTGAAAACTTTTGGTTGAACGTTTTGCGTAAAATCTGATCGCTTGCAATTCATACCCTATTATTGAAAGGAAGATCCATCGCTAAGTAGCCAGGATGGTTTGATAGCACTATTCGTAAATACATGAAGAAAATAAATTGGTTATGGTTCTTTTCCAGCAGATACACCGATGACTATGAAGCTTACAAATTTAAACGCAACAAGTGCACCTACCTAAAAAAAGATAAAGGGAAAATTATGAAACTAGTTTAGTGGAAGAAGTAAATTCGTTGCTGAGACTCTTATTTGCATAGTTAAGATGTGGAACTGAAGCTTCTCAACATGTACATCGCTTGAGATCTATGATAGGTTGAACTAAACATGAATATGAACGTAAAGCGGAGAGGAGACGTTTACAATTCCACTGTTTCATGACAGCAGATCCAAAAGGCCGGGTATCTCGATCTCGCCAGAAAATGTGCAGTATTTACTTAAGAGATGTATAAACAGCACCTGGTCCAGATGTAATACACCCAATGTTTTTAATGTTATAAGCGGGTATCATACACAAACCACTAATCTTTAGTTTATCCCTAAGGTGTGGTAAGTTACCACAAGATTGGTAGTACGGCATTGTCAAACCAATGTATAAGGGCGATACGTTCAACTTGTATTTCCCACGCTCTGATTAAATATTACGAATTTTTGCCGATTCTTTGAAATTGCAATCTATATTACGTTCATTACTAAAATATAAATATCTATTTCATAACTATTTCATATCACATTCCCATGCTTGGAGTCTGGCTGTGGTAAGCATGTAGCCAAAGGAATCGAATGCTGTACCTGCTGGTGCTGGGCGCACCAAAACTGCTCTGGTATATTAGAGTGCCATTACACCGTGTATGCAACCCATACATGGTTAGAATGGGTATGCATAGAACGAAAAGAAATTACAAGGAAGGTTTATCGTAAGCAAGTTTCCCAGTTACTCGCAACGATGCAGGAACCAACTTAGAGATCTTACGCGCAAGTTTCAGCCTGGCCCAAACCAATCTTGTATAAGCCGGCGGGTGTACCAAAATCAGCAGAAGGAAATCGAGAAAAAAACTAACAACAATGTTGTTAGTCAGCGCAAGAAAACAAGCCAGCCAGGTCAAAAGGTACCGCGCTCAACAACAAGTAAGTAAACCGAGCCGCGTCTCGGCAATTTAGCGACAATAAACTCGCAATTAGCTTTAATTCGCAGCGAATTGTTAGCGTTGCAAAAAGGCGCTTTTCCTGAGAAAGGTTTGAAAACTAGGACCAGGAATATTCTAATCCCGAACGAGGAAGAGCCTTCTATACAGGAGGCTAAATCACGATGCAGTTTAGATCACCTATGCGTGCAAAATTTATTGCGTCTGGCAGAACTTAATCTCAATCTCCAAATAGTCCGTGTACAAGAAAGAAAATCAAGCAAGGCAAATCTGGATGAATTCAGAAACTAGAGAGACAGGGACCTGTTTCTTTCCAGAGGCGACTATATACATACCAATACAAATGGTTTGTATAGATTGATGCCAGCTAGCCGCTCAGTTTCACAACGCAGCAAAATCGAAGATTAACCCAGATAAACTTGGATGCAATAACTCCGCCAACAGCGGATATTTTAATAAAGAATGCTCAAGTGCTGGTAGAAAATATGGGGGACGTTTTTTGGATAAGTTGTGATGCATCATACGAAAGCTTCGCTTTGTCTGCGCTCAAAGCTGCTGCATTAAGAACCTCTACGCCACAACCATCCACCGACGTAGATTCACCACACAGCAGTAATATATTACCACATTTGGACATACCGAAATACTTGGTAATACCTTGGTTTCTGCGCCCGAGGGTTCCCCAAAATTAGGCGAGGTACATCGAAATTCTGTTAGCATCCTATACCTAAATGCTTGCCGCGTGATTAGTTAGTGGCTGGAATTAATGCAGAAAGAAACTAAAACTGAATCTAGGATCCTAGGTATATCAGAGACCTGGCATCAAGATACAGATATTATTCCAGGTGATCTTCTTTCGACACATACAGCCATCAGATCTGATATACCAGGTGGCAGACAAGGAGGAGGAGTCATAATACTACTACAGCATGAGACTAAATATCAACACTCTGGCATAAAAATGGACAACTTCGGCATCCAGCTAGTCTCGACAATCGTCACTGATGGTGAGCTCACTTTTGCGTTAGGCTGCTTATACAGGGCACTATGCGCTTCTGAGGAGGACGACCAGGAAGATAGTTAACTTCTTACCAGGTTGCTCAGAACTGCAGCACGAGTCTATTTAATAGGTGACTCCAACCTACCGGTATTGACTGGGACACTCAGACGACCTTTAATAGAATTTCCAAGGTATATCTCGATTCGATGCACTCCAGTGCGCTTCATCAGCACGTAAGTGAGAAAACTAGGTACAGAGGTGGACATTCACCATCTACACTTGACCAACTTTTGTCTATAGGTCCTAAATGATGTCCAAAACCTCTCTTACGACTCACCTTCCAGGAAAAGTGACCATGTCATCATAATATTCCAGGCAATTCTCTGTTTCCGTAAGCCACCAGTAAATTTGGGCGTAAACTAAATCGAGTTGACTGGAATGCCGTACGGTTTTCCGCTCCACGATGTGACCAGTTCACTGAAACCAATGATATCGAACGTAAATGGTCAGTTATTTAGCGCAATATTGTAAGACTTCAAGGTCTTTATTTCCCATTTTTCCTTTTACTGCTGAAGAACAATTCAAATTGGTGGACTACTGCGAATCGCTCTGCAAAGGCATCTTGCCAGATGATTGGAAGAATGCCATTGTTGTACCCATTCCAAACGGATGTTGCGCAAACATAGTTAAGAATTTTCGACCAGTAAGCTTGATTAGTGTTTTATGTAAAACCTTGTTGAGACTTATTAGGGATCGCTTGTGCAGCCACCTGGTGCACAATTCATTATTAAACACGGTCCAACATACAACCGCAACTTGTTTTTAATCATGGCTTTATTAAAAGAAGGTCGTGCCTCTCGAATCGTCTATGATTTATAGATAAAATTTCTAAGACACCGGATGAAGATGAACGGGTTAAGTTCATTTACTTAGACTTTAGTAAGGACTTCGATTCGTTTAGATACAGGTTTCTACAGATGAAGCTCGCGGTCAAAGGCGTATCTGGCAAGCTTTACGACTGGATAATTAGTTTTCTTAGTGATAGATCCTTTAGGGTCCCTGTAGGTGATACTACCTCTGAATTCGCAAAAGCCACCGGTGGAGTCACACAAGGTTCAGTACTAGGCCCAATACTCTTTCTGATCTTCATCGATGATCAGGTATCGTAGTTGTCACGACCATGCTACATGTTTGCTGATGATGTCAAATTCCCCGGATCCAGTTATCACGGTGATTAGTTGAGAGATATATCAAAGGTCATTAAATGGTTACAGGATTAAAATCTTTCTCTAAGCTATATTGAATGTCATCTGTTGTCTGCAGCAGTCGAAAAATTACAGTAAGTGCGAATAACAATAGGATCGAATTTAAATCTATTCAGAGGGTTAATGATTTAGAGAAATTTGTAACAGCGGACTTCAAATGGGCTGCGCAATGTGCCTCAGGTGCACAACAAGCTAGAGTAGAACTCTTTAGGCCTAAATCCTTCCTGACATGTAGAACGCCGAAAGTGTTTATCCCTTATATTGTCAGGTTGCATTTAGAATAATGAGTGCACGCCTTTAGCCATTTCATCAAAAATACATATTAATACTAGGGGGAATCCAACGTGTGGCTACTAAATTGGTAGAAGTTTATCTGGAAAACCCTACGAGGAACTTCTGATTTCTTTAAGTCTCTTCTCACTTCGGGGTCGGCGTCAAATCGGTGACCTAATAGAAACCCTCGAAATTCAGAAAGGCTTTGGTGACGAGGGTTGTCAAAACATGATCTCAGGAGCGATCAATCCTCCAAATATCATTGAATTGAAACCTTCAAGATCTTGAAGGGATCAAGTGGGGTTATGATGAACGACTTCTTTGCCTCAAGACCCGAGCAGGGCACCCGCGGACATTCACTCAAATTTGCTAAGGAGCGATGTAGACTAGACTCCCGAAAAAACGTTTACAGCCTCATGGTGGTAAATTTCTGGAACGGGCTTCCAGAATAACTCATATCCTGCAGTTCTGTCGCAAGTTTTTAGCAGGGGATGGACTCCATCTGGGGTAAGCTTTTTCCAGAATTCTCTCCCTAATTTCTATGAAAGATTGAGAAGTTCACCATTTTTAGCTTCGTCTGGTAAGTAAGTAATTGCTACAGTTGTTTTTTTAAAATACACAACTGTTCTTTAGCTGACCTTTTACCGAACTGGTAAAGAGAATTTCTTTTTCTTTTTCCAGAATCATTCATAACGAGGTGCTTCTTAAATACAACCCGGATAATCTCTTGCCGTCGCGATCGTCGAAGATATCCAAAGCACACTAAGAAAAACGATTTCGCAGTGGTAGTTGTTTCTCTGCAGCTGCCAACCGTAAGGAATTCTGGACGCTCGATTAGCTCGTTAGCCACTTACTGTCATGTGCAACTGAACTGAACTGAATGGGTTAAGTGGCGTTATCATGACCGACATCTTTGCCTTAAGTCCTGAGCTGGGCAATTCACTCAAACTTGCTAAGGAGCGATGCAGACTAGACTCCAGGAAAAACTTTTTCAGCCTCAGGGTGGTAAATTTCTGGAACCGGCTTCCAGAAGAACTTATATCCTGCAGTTCTGTCGCAAGTTTTAGGCAGTGTTTGGAGCACATCTGGGATGAGCTTTTTCCTGAATTCTCCCCCTATTTTTTATGCAAGATTGGTTGTTCACCATTTTAGTGTTGTTTGGTACGTAAGTAAATGCTAAAAATCTGTTTGTTTAATACACAAATCTTCTTCAGCTGACCTCTCACCGTATTGGTGAGGAGAAATGTATTCTTATCTTTCCAGCATCATTCATTACGTGGTGCTTCCTAAATACAACCCGGATAATCCCTTGGCATCGCGATTGTCAGTTCAGTTCAGTTTAGTTTGCACAGGACAGTATGTGGCTACCAAGCCAATCAAGCGTCCAGAATTTCTTTCGGTGGAAAGCTGCAGAGTAGCAACCACCACTGCCAAAACGTTTATTCTTTTTGTCTATTTGGAATCTTCGCCGATCGCGAAGCCAAGAGATTATCTGGGTTGAACTTAGGAAGCACCGTGTTATAGCCGATGCTGGAAAAAGAAAAAGCAGTTTCTCTTTACCAGCACGGTGAGAGGTCAGCTGAAGTAGCATTGTGTATAATAAAATAAAGAACACAGAGAACTCTAGCCTTTACTTTATTTACGGGATAACATTAAAAGATGAAAAACCTAAGCTTGTATAGCAATTAAGGAAAGTATTCAGGAAACAACTTACCCCAGTTGCGGTACAACCCCTGCTTAAAACTAGACACGGTACTGCAAGATATAAGTTTCTCTTGAAAATTGTTCCAGAAGTTAACAACCCAAAGGCTGAAAAAGTGTTTCCTGGAGTCCAGCCGACATAGTTTCTTAACAATTTTAAGTGAGTGGCCCCGGGTGCCCTGCGCGGGGCTTCAGGTAAAGAAGTCGTTCATTTGCACGCCACTCAAATCGTTGAGGATAGCTAAATCACAATAAGAATGAACGTTTTGGCAGTGGTGGTTGCTTCTATGAAGCTTTTCACCGAAAGAATTTCTGGACGCTCGATTGGCTCGTTCGCCACTTTCTGTCCTGTGCAACTGAACTGTTCCCGTCAAGGCCACGGCCTTCGCAAATGTTTGTAATCGCTACAATTCCTCTCACGATCAACTGTTTGATCAACCATGTTACACAACCATGTAACACTTATTGATCAGCCAATTGCAGATAGAATATGCATGTTTTTTGTGAGAAACTTTTTATTCATGCTGAAAAGTGTATTAGGTGTTATTTGATTTTCCAAATTTGCTTTATTTTAATTGATTTCGAAAAATACATCACTGAACGTAACTTTTTATTGTTTCTTTTTTCATCTGAATTATTTCTATATTAAATCAATATAGCTACCTATGTAATGTATCATGGATTTTACTAATGTATGTCTCCAGTTGACTACTAATATCACATTTATATCTGTTTTTGTTTTATAATTACACCTGACTATCGAAACAATTTTCACAACTTATTTGCTCTACCTTGTTTGTCTTGGTTTATTGTTTATATTTTCATGTTGTTTAATCCCAAGAATAGGAATTTTAGAACAGGAAGAATAAAATGTGGAGTTATACAACCGCAGAATTATCAATAAAATAATGATGTTATATAGGAAAACATCTGTTGTATTATTTATCGGATTATGTAAAAATCATTGCGAGATACAGTTTTTGTGGTTTGTTAGAATATAATAATAAGAATCTTCTAAAATAAAATGAATATGAATAGGACAATATGCATTTAATATTAACTCGAGAATTTTGAATAATATGCAGCCTGACGTTATTTTCATCTTTTTTCGTCACACTGCACAAAACATCATGTCGTTATTTGAAGCTTTTTGCTTATTTTACTATTAATACACAATTGAACTATTCGCACTGATACAGTCGCGGTTGATCCAGCGTTGATTTCACCACTAACAGCGCTATTGCGCATTGTGCTTTTAAATACAATACCTTTCGTGAGTAGGTTTTCTCATTCATCTTATTAAATTATAATAATTCGTGGGTGTGGGTGTGTGATGGCGTATCAGACAAATCTGTAATTTTTGTGTGGTAGAAAAATATCAGTTAATAGCGTGATGATTCTGATCCACCAATATTTGCAAGATTGTTAGATCAGCTACAGTTATCTACTTAATGCAGCATTACAATAGGATTAATAGAATTGTAATGCTTATCTTTGTCATAAATTTATAATAAGTGCTGATCTCGCAAACAATTTTGGAAACAATTGTTCGCTTTTTAAAAATGACTATCGAAACACGAATAATTATCTACGATACATTATAAGTGCATAATTTAGTATATTTTTCTCACAGAGAGCTGCTGTCTACAAGCAGAAATTTGCTGGCCAACTTTTTGTTCCATGAAGTTCCATAGATCACAACCACCCTATTCGTGTATACCCATGCATTATTTCGACCGAAACATTAATTGAAATACACATTCTTCTACTTCTTTTTGTGGAACGAAAGCAGAACGGATGAAATCCCATTTAAGCTTCTTCACATCAACAATCCTGAGGGGTGTAAGTCCCAACAAATGCTGATCTAACTTGCTTTTGAATAGCTGATATGCTTTTAGGTATAGTAGTAATATGTATTGTGGTGCTCACATGCAAAACTCCGTTCCAGGATGTGGAGATTGTTAAATAAGAGTTACTATCATCATTCATAAATATGAAACGTTTGACATCCCTAGAAAGGTATAATGGACTAGGTATACATCAATATCTTAAAACAAAAACAAAATGGTTTTTAGAACTATAGAGCAATCTTATTTGATTTTCCTTACATCTTGTCAAAAAATACTTGTTAAATATTTATATTAGGAAACTATTCTTCATTTTTAGCTGGTTTTTCGACTATGTGGAATATAACTGCTCGTATAATTTTCTTCTATATTGTGTACATGTTGCAATGCTCATCAGTACTCTCCGAGAAGCATGTTTCAGATTTGAAACCTTTATACTCCTATGACAATGCAATATACAATTTACATATTTTGGCTACCGAAGATAACCTAAATCAACACAAAAGCATACTGGCAAAATATATGATACCACATCTCAACCATCTAAACATTACTCACACGATATTGTATGAAACGTTCATGCTAGACGATAATTGTGAACGCGACATAAATGTGATTAAATACAAATTACTCAACGGAAGTCTGTTCGGATTAGAATGTGAGTTTTTGGTTTGAGAAAAATAACATTAATCTTTTAGGGCTGGATGCCATTGGCCATATACCTCCTGGAATTTTAGGAGGTGCCATAAATTGGCCTGGAAGTTTTGAGCTATGTATGAGCATTCCTGAACATATGCGAAAAGAAAATATACCGATACAATCCAAATACTGTTCAATGTCATTGGTCAACGTGACTCAGAGAGATTTACCCATGAACCTGGTACGGACTTTACTAATTCATTTAAAAATTTCAGCGAATAGGAATTAACACAGCTTTTTGCTTGCCTCGTTCGTGTAATGCAGACAGAATATATCAATCCGTAAACAAAAGTACGTGCGCATTATGATTAATTATTCAATAGCGGTTACGAAATTTGGATTAAAAGTTGATCAGGCTGCATCCTATTGCCACACTAGCCCTGAAGCATTATCGACTGATGCATGGTATTGGGGAGCTATGTGAGTTCCGTTGCATTGAATTTTGAATCAGAGAAATTACATACATAGTACTTGATTGTGGTTTAGCCCCATATTCATTTTTTAACATATCCTTGAAAACATTTAATTACTATTTGACTAAAAATCAATTAGGTTTATCCTGATCCTCAGAATCTTTCAAAAAAGTGAGGAACAATCTTTCTCAAGATTTATATAACGGTAATAGGAGAAACGCAATGATGATATTTAAAAGCTATCTGCTCACTGAAAAAATGTTTCCCGAATAATATTTTTTTACATTTTTCACACAATTCTATTTCTAAGTAAAAGTAGTGCATTAACAGTCGAAAGGCAGTCATTTGCCTTAAAATGCATTCGTTTGTGTCGATGATGTGGACATAGTTTTCCAAATATTATACGATCAACCAAATCAAACAGGATTGTTTCTCATCTTGTTATGAGTTATATATCACAAATTTACCGGTTAAAGATCATCATATCTATTAAAAGTATTGCGTTTGAAGATGAGGTATATTAAGAAATGTGTACGTATACCTCTGTGAGAAAAAGAAGGCGGACAGCGTAAAATGAAAACTAAAATAGCCTAATTAAAACTTAAATCATTGAGATGATGGGTATAATCAAGCTGTCTGAGACTGTTAGCCCAAGATAACTGAAAACCTGAAAGCCCAAAAAAACTGAATATATATTTTGCTGAGCAAAAGATATATATATATATATATATATATATATATATATATATATATATATATATATAAGTTGAAAATTGTTTCAATCTCACTTGCTTGGTTTACCGAAGTTTCAATCTTTATATAACGAGGGATATTTTTCTTCAAGAAGGATTACCTAAGTAGTAACTCAGTAAGTGTGCCTTAAATGAGATTTTCCGAATTAAGGATTACATTC
This sequence comes from Atriophallophorus winterbourni, assembly GCA_013407085.1. Classification (NCBI taxonomy): domain Eukaryota; kingdom Metazoa; phylum Platyhelminthes; class Trematoda; order Plagiorchiida; family Microphallidae; genus Atriophallophorus; species Atriophallophorus winterbourni. The sequence goes on from JACCGJ010020263.1 coordinate 26,780, forward strand.
GGATGTGAGAATTGACTCCCTCAATACGCTGACCACATTTTAAACCACAATATATCTCTGTGCTTGCAGCTGGTGTCTATTACCTCGGTTTAAACTTGAAATTTGATGTCACAACAAGAGTAAGATAAACCGTTCTTCTGTTTCGATTCAAGTAGACAGCAAATACAGCAGCCTTTTTGTATTTTAATAGCAGATCGATAAATCACTATCGCTTGCCGATGCCTTGATTTATTTTTAATTCCTGATTTCGAATTTAATGTTATGAGATTGGACAAATTGTTATTTTTCATTGTAAATTCATGGTGTAATATCTGAAAACTCACTTGCTTCTCGGTAAACAAACTGAAGTTATTTAATAGGTCTTCATATATTTAGACCAGATAGGAATTTCGCGATTTTGATTTTGAGCTGCGTTCTTCAATGTTAGTAATCCATTCAGCTAACGTAAGAATCTTTCTTTCCTTTAAAATATAGTGTCGTTCTAATAGTTGCCACTCTCCTCTTGCTTGTTGGCTCAATGTACGAATTGGTGATCTGCATTACGTGGCTGAGTATGATCGGTAATAAAAGGTGTCATTTGATTACCGTGGTTTCGAGTTCGAACCTCATAACACCGGGAGTTGTTGATGAGGATGAGGATGATGAACTTCTTGGACAAGCCGATGAAGATCAACAGACTGATCGACGTCCGTCTGATGACCAACTATCCATGAGATATCTTGAACATCGTACAAGTACGTCGAAATACCTTTTAAAGCGAACGAACATCTGTAAAATGTGGCCGTTATCACTGAATGATAATATCGTGACTAAAGAATTTTGCCTCGATACATCATTCGCACCAACAAATCTGGAGTTTTAAGCAATAATCAGTCTAGAGTCCATGAATGAAAACAAAATGACCGGAGTGTTTTATTTATCGTTCAAACTTTGTTTAATTCCTGATAGCGGGAAATTTCTTCGATTTAAAATGTCTGATTTATCGCATTCGAACAAGTCAAATGCTTCTGTGCTTGTATCATCTCAGACTGCGTAGGCCGAACCAACTGTATGTATGCATGAAATCACAAGTCTGATCCAGGCAAATTGCCGCACAGTCATAGACTGCGCGCAACGTAAGATACTGCCAAGTTACCCAAGCCTAGGTAGATAATAGAATGAAAATAGAAATATAAATTGCAGTGATACTCCAGCGTGTTTTCGCATGCAGCCCATGATTGGTGACAAATCACGGTTTTAGCAACGCAGCTCAGAATAACTGCACTTTCGCACAACGCGTATCGCGTCTAACCGATAGAAAAATGGACAAAATTACCAGAAAATGTTTTATTTGCCTGCTGACAAGATGAGTTAAGTCAGGGAGATCGGAAAATATTCGAAATGAATCACCTCAGCTTATGCTTTACCGACCAACATTGGTATTTGTTGGTTAGCACTTTTCTTAAAATAATCTGTATTGATTATGAAAACATAACACCTTCAAAAATACGAAATCTTGTTTTATGTTATCACATTGGCTCTTTCTTATGTTTAAGTTTTACATTCAAGACTAGTTGCAACTAAATTTAATGGATAATTGTGCAAAAATATCATTCCAAATGTTTAATTCGCATTGCCTAGATCATAATTTCTGGGCCATGGTTGCACAGGGATTATGGGATACGGTTTTCAATCAGAAGGCCCTGTTTCTCACCCCACTGCGTTAGAAGATTACCTAGCAAACAGTGTTTCAACGGCCGAATCAGCTACCTATGATTTCGTCGTCTAACATGAAGTTTGAACCATAAGAAAAGTTAATGTGACTGTTTTGCACGGAAATGTGAATTTCCGTAAAACTGTTGAAATTCATGGAGTTGTCTTCAATTTCTAACTTTGCGGCTTTAATATCAGCGAATATTTTTTCCATATTTTTTCCATGCCTTGATGAATTAGGGTTTAGATTACTCAATACTCATGGAGCAACGAAACTTTGTTGAACTGTTTATTTCTCGCGACCTTGATGTTGTATGTTTGCACATGATGAGACCAAACATCTGCAACCCGCAGTGCAATTTAATTGTTCATGATGGGAGCAACTAAGTCAACCATCTTCAGTCTCTTTTCAAGGATGTAATCGTTATAAATCTTGACACTTCCTTTGATTTGATCAAAGCTTGCTACATCTTATTCTCCTTATTCAATACTCAACATGTCTCTTTCAGTTGTCAAATTGTTACAAATCATTGTTTAACCCGTTTATTGATTCTTTTGCGCTAACTGGTTGTGTTATCTATAACGGCAATGTTTTTTCTCATCAGGAAATTGTAATTATATCAGGGTTACCAAAATATATAAAGCGAAACAAATGAAAGAACATTGATAAACCGAAGCTAAAAGGATCCTACACAGCAATCTGATACCTTTCGGTGACTAGTACTCTAGGTGGATGGAGCACTTGTTTGCTGCGATAGATTTATTGGGTTCTGTTCTACCAGCTGCGTCCATAGGTCACTGAGTCTAGAGTGGTGACCTATTCAGGACAATCGACCTCGTGTCCGGTTGTGATGGCTGCAGGCCGACATTATCAGATATCATTTTCGTCGTATCTTAAATTATGGCACTTTTGCTTTACTAACCGTATCGTGTTTTTTTCTTGCAAAACAGATCATCTGAAGCGACAGGCTATTTTCCTCCAAGTGCTAGCCGGTTTCTCAGTACCATACAACACTTACAAATTGTTCAATTCGGCCAGGCCTTCGCTGTCGGACAGATTGTGTGCGGACCGTAATGAACACCCACTCGCATTCCTAGACGGAATCCGTGTACTGACCATGATTTGGATTATTTTTGGCCACACGGCAATATTTTGTGTTTTAATCGCAAGTGCGTATTTGATCACGTTTGCATTTTTTCTTCATTGATCAATTAAGGTCGATCGTTAACCAACAGATGTGTGCTCAGCGAGCTGTGTAGCAATTCTGCAGGAATCACCATAAACATATTGATCACCTCATAAGCCGATCAATAAAATTGTGTGACTGGAATGTTTAATATCAACCAGTTTCGCACACAGCGGGCAAGTTATCAGCGCTGTAAGTATTTCGAAAGAGCAGCTACTCATGAGTAGGTAGACAAACAATATGTTCCCACCGATAGAAATCCCCGTCAAATTTTGAGGATAAAACTTGACTCTAGTGATCCCTTAATTCTTTGTACGCATTTTTGTTTGGCTTCATTGAAAATGTATGTGAAATTGACTAAGAAAGTAGCTGCGTTCTATTGAGTTAAAATTATTGAAATAATTCAGATTTGATGGCGAATTTCGCCCTATTGATGTGTTTCTTAGTTTTGAACTCGATCTTCCAACCATCGATGGTCAAATTAAATTGGGTTTACTCAAGAACAGCCTGGAAGTCAGCGTCAAATATGTATCTGTATCGCGTGGAACACGGGCACGGAAACAGATGTCATGTATCTTCAGTGCTAATAGTATTCATTTTGTTTCCATTTATATTGATCGCCACCAGCTCTTCACTCAGCACTTACAATGAAAATGGAATTCCTATTAAACAAAATATTCATTTGCATGCTTTTCCGTCATTCACACCCCACGACCGGTTTCGTGCTGTTTGCACTCATCAGGTAGGAACAGTAAGATCGGGATCTGCATGCGCTTGAAACAGTGGAAGAATGGTAAACAAGGAGCGCTTGTATGCCACTGTTGGATAAGGCTGGTACGACCAACCTGTTCAAAGCATGTGTCCGAACACATGTTAAATGGGGTTAAGCCCATAACCATGAAACAAAATATTCATTTGCATGCTTTTCCGTCATTCATTCGTGGGATGTGAATGACGGAAAAGCATGCAAATGAATATTTTGTTTCATGGTTATGGGTTTAACCCCATTTAACATGGAATTCCTATTAGTTTGAACTATTAACTATTGCTTCACAAAAGACGCAGACATTCGAACATATTTAAGGTTTCTAAATTGTCTTAACAGCCTGACATATTGATTTCCAATTTCGACTGAAGTTTCTTTTGACTTTTTTCTTCAGACAACTTGCTGCTCTATTTTAATACTAATTTCCATCGATGGACGTATCAAGTCATACTTTCCGGACCACTTGCCGTGGACATATTCTTCATGATTTCGTGAGTCCGATAAATTTTCATTGTTGTCAACTATACACTGAGGTCCTCATTGCATGATTTCTGAAATTAAGCATTCTCACATCTTCCCAAATTGATTTTTTGGCTTACCTCTGTGATACGTTGTGCCATGATGTCTGGCGTGGTTGAATACAAAACTCTTCTATATGTGTCTTATTAAAATCGATATTTTCAATGAGCTATTCAAGCACACCTCTGTAAATTGTAAAATTAAGTAAATGAAAAGGATTTCATTCGTTCCAGAGGTCTACTTGCCGTATACACGGCACTTCCCCGATTTCAAGCAATCCGGAGTCTCCGCGGAAAATTATCTTTTGCTTTGGTTTTCATATTTCATCGATTTATACGGTAAGTTCCACGTTTGCTCCAACGCCAGTAAACTTTCAATTAAAAAATATCAGATTCTAAAAAGTACAACATCGGTACGTAAATTATATTTCTTTTATCTATCTTTTTCTCTCTTTCTGACTGTCTATCTATGTATCTATTTATCTATCAACCTATCGATCTATCTCTCTCTCTCTCTCCATCTTATTAATTATCTATCTGTTTTACTGAGTTTTATTATGTCTGCTCGTAGAACAGCTTATTACGTCTTTTTTATTGCGGCGTTGATTAGAAATTCTTGAGTTGTCATCTTACCAAGTCTGCCTGAACACGATTTGCTTAAACTTAACAATGAAACTTATCATTAACGTATAGCTTTGCTCACATCCCCAGCACTTACACACTACTACTACTACTACTACTACTACTACTACTACTACTACTACTACTACTACTACTACCGGTTTCTAGCTGTTTGCCGTCATCAGGTGGAGACAGTAAGATTAGGTTCAGTGAACCTTGCAATAGTGGTAACGTGGTAAGCATAGGTTTACATCAATGCCAATGTAACATACGGTTCTTACAAAGAATCACGACGTTCAAGCAAAGAATCACAGAGTGACTCCTAGTTAAGCGTTAAAGACGTCTAACTTTGACCAATGTAATGTTGTGCTCACATTCCTTTCACTTAAACACCACAAGCACTATGTAACAGTCGTATTCAAGTATAACTTTGTTTACAAAGAATAATATTTCACCTGGTAACATACTCAAAACATTCGATTAATATTGCTAAATATTTTCTTTAAAATTGTTACACTCACTCACCTAATGCTGCGTTGTATTGATATAACCTTGCATCTTGCCCAGAGGGCATAAACATATCACGTGTACCTCTTCGTGCTAATGTAACCCATCGATCTGATGCATAATAAAAATTGGCCATTACCGTGATGACAAATGAAATACGACATGCGGTTTTCTTTCTAAAGATTCAGGCTCTAATTCCGGCGCGCTTGCACATTTTGGAAACTGTCCTCAACCCAAAGGTAGCTTACGAGTGCAAATTGTTTACCATTCCTCCACTGTTTCAACGCATGCTATTCCTGATCGTACTGTTCTTACCTGATGAGTGTAAACAAAACCAAACCGGTCGTGGGGTGTGTGTAATGGAACTGCATGCGAATTAGTATCATTGTCTTCAACCCTGTTTCCCCATAAAACGGGTAACGAATGCAGTCAACCAAGCATACTACCCTGCGGGTCTAGTCACATCATCTGAACAACTTTGTGCTAACTTAACCGCAAATTAGCATCTACGCTACCAAGGCTTTTGAAGCAAATGAGAAAATCCAAATTAGCTTGACTAATTCAACACTGTAACGTTGAAGCAATGTTATTTATAAATCCGCATCCTTTGGACGTTCATTATTCATTTCAGATTAACTCCAGCCTACTTGTTGGTGATGATTCTTTATTCGGGTCTTTTCACGCATTTGTACGACGGACCTTTTTATCCACAACGTCCCGAGTTGACGGATATTGCCGATTGCCGTAGTCATGGTTGGGTGACGTATTTAAACAATTTCATTTACACAAACAAAAAGGTAAGTCAAGGTGAAAGGGTTTTCGTCTTTTAATAACTGACGGTTTTTGCAGAACACGCACGTGTAACTGTTAACACAGGGAGAGAGCGTTTCTAATTCAACTCGAAAACACGGATATGACTGTTCTCAAGACGAAAAGATAAACACCCTGGGATTTCATTAACTTAATTATCCTAAAATGCGTATGTTAGTAAAATTTACTTTGAAGTTCGTTGCTGGACAATCTAGAGTAAAGGCCGAAATTGCTGTCAAAATGTGGCCCGCATGTTGTAAGTGAATAAGACACAAGGCATCTATTTCATTCGACCTTGAAGAGAACTGATAACCGTCAACCAAGCCATTCTGTGTTTGTCCGGTTATTTTTCATGATAGTAAGCCTTTTTGATTAAATGTTGACGATTTGCTCGTGTACTTTATAAGGTAATAAGCGAAAAATATTAAGGCCTGCCCGACAATCAACCTAAGCTAACATCATCTAAATTCACCATGGTAACAGATGTTGTCTGTTCGTTCCCTTTTCAGACAGCTGGCCTCATAGGGTCCATTTTTGTCTCCGGTTTCATCATTAAGAAGCCGTATAGATTATGTGATATCACCCACCTGGAAGGTTGCTAGTTGGTCGTATATATTTTCCTTGACTACAGTGATTTCGCTATTTTGTTAGAAATTTGGGCTCGTCACATTTTGCTAAGTTGCGCGGCAGCGGCGGTGTCTGATTCGTTATCACCTAAATCGAAAGATAGGCATTAACCACCAAAGCACTCCGACAATGCCCGGTTGTGCATGTACAATGGAACCCGGGTACAATTAATCTCTGGGGGGAGAGTCAAATGTTCGTTAAAAGCGGAATTCGTTGTAAGTAAAACGCATTGTCAGACATGTGATTTTGCCGCCGTTTTTCTGTACACGTGTAAACAAGTGAAGAATGTCTTACCTTTGTATTTCTGCATGCGTGTAATCCATTTGATGATTAGATGATGCCACAGCACACAGATCACAACATTAAATCCAAGTTCATGTTAATAATAGTAAATTTATTCTAAAACGAAGTAGTAAAAACATCTTGCTCACACACTGACAGTCCAATCTCACGCTTTCATGAGGTAGCTGGCGATGCTCTTTTGTTTAATTTTTGACCGCCACCGCCTCGATCTCTCTCTCCACAAATTCAACTTCTCTTTCGACGTCTCTTACTTCTATCCTAAAAATCTCCTGCAGAGATCAAGAGCAATCCTGGCATCTTTCACAGACGGAGCCACCAGTCACAGAGAATTCACGTGATTTTCTTGTGCGTGCGTGCGAGTCAGTTAGCACACTGTAGGCAAGGCTGCCTGTGTCTTGCCAAGCTGTGTGTCCGTTCTATTCTTAGCGCACTGCAGGCCAATCTTGACGGAGCGTTGTGTGTTAAAGGCAAGACAAAGCGAGTTCGTTGTATGTATGAACTTTATTGAACAAACATAGCCGTCGGGTACATGTACAGTGTTCGTAAAAGGCGAGATTCGTAACGAACAGATTCGTTGTACGAATGTTTTAAATAGGCTTACAAAGAAGAAAATCATTTGGGAAATCATGGTGTGTTCGTTCAACCCAAGAATTCGTTGTAAACGAGTTCGTTATAGGTGGGTTCCACTGTATTTATATATATTTCTATATTTTATGTGTATGTATGTATGTATGTATGTATGTATGTATGTATGTATGTATGTATGTATGTATGTATGTATGTATGTATGTATGTATGCATGTTTGTATGTATGTATTTATGTATGTATGTTCGTATGTATGTATGTATGTATGTATGTATGTATGCATGCATGTATGTATGTATGTTTGTATGTATATATGTATGCTTGTATGTATGTATGTAAGTATATATCTCTGAGATCATAAATTCGAATGCAGGCTACGTGCAGCACAACCATAGACCGTACTTTCCTAGACCTAGACATATATAAGAAACGATTAAAAATGGCAATGAGACTTCATCGCTATTCCAGAGTTATTAGCAATTTTCCGATTAATCCGGGTGTCGCAATCAGCTAGGTTTTTACACAAAAACACATTTAGTATTAATCGTTGGGTAGGGGGTGTGATGTTTGGTATGCTTGATAATTGAATAAATTTAAATTTTGCGGTTTTTCTGAGAATCTAATTCGAGCTTGGCCTTCATAAGCTCTTACGGTTAGGCCACTTTGAGTAATTTCACCAAATCACATTCAATAAACAATAGTGTTCCCTAACCAACCGGATTGATTCTGCTTTCAGTGCATGCCCTGGACTTGGTATTTAGCGAACGATTTCCAATTTTCCGTGATATTGGCGCCGATCTTCATAGCGCTCTCGAGCTTGTGAGTTCCTTGTGGCACGCAACAACAAACGTTTGCAATACCACTGCCGACTAATTTAATTTTGACCGTCGGTTATTTGTAGACTATTTTGCTCGAAATTTTTAACACTACAAAATGGCTAAGAGTTTTAAATTTTCTATTTCTTTTAAAAAATGCGAATATTTTGAAATGCTTCACTTAGCCCCTCTTGCGATGAAATGAAAGTAAATTACTTATAAACCAAAGTTTCATCACTGGTAATCGTCGGTGTGCCAAGTGCACATGATTGTTTATTTGCAAGTTTCATAATATGTGTAAGTCAATGCTGCACAACTTTGACAGATTAAGCATTCAGTCAAACGTTTTTACGCTTTTAAATTATTCCAAATATAATCCGTCAAGTTTTCAATCATGACTTGGGTAAACACCGAAAGATGCAGTGCCAAATGACCAAATCTTTTTAAAGTAGCGTCATTTTGTTCTTCATTGCTAACTCCTTCTTTCGAAGCGTTGCTTCTGGCTACACTATGCGGAGATTTGATAATCGAACGTTTACAATCACAGGATCATGTCGTTGTTAATCTGAATTGTTTTAAAGGGTCCATTAACCTGGTGTAGTCCAACTATTCGGCAACAATTTAATGACTGAAAAAGAAGCTAAATTGTGGGGGAAAATGCAACGCAAAATCGAATTCTAGTCCCTTTGTTCATCCATTTTATGGAACAAAAATATTATTTATTAAATTTGTTTGAACATTTGCATACACCCATCATTTTAGGGACGGAAAGTAAACATGGCTCATTTCTAATTTCATTGAAGTTGAACAAAGCTTGCATTTTAGAGACTAGATGAAACGCATTCATCGGCAAGAAAACACTCTAAAGTTTTAAGTCGCGAATATTTTCCTACTCGTACAACTGCGCGTACAATCCACTACTGGTTGTGGATATTTTCAATCGGCAAGTGCAAGAAATCCGATATATTTACTTGGGTCCTGGACTATTTAATCGGGTGTGTAAATGAAAGGTGATATATGCAACAGGATATCATGCCTTTGGAAATCCATATCTTCACAATGACAGATATCTTGTATCCTAGCCAGTTCCTTTTCTCTTCATTTTACGAAGATTTTCCGTAATTTATTCACAAAATAGAGTGAGGAAATGTTGATGAGAAATGTATGTTTGGGTAAATTGTTTTCCAGTGCGCGTTTTCGATAAAACAGGGCCAAAATAAGAGTTATCAACATAGCAGTTCCATTTTTTCCTGCAAATCGGTTCATTCGGTATCGATGGCAAGTGTTAGAACGAGAACATATACGAACAGAGTAAACGTTTTGACAACAGCATATGCAGGTGTGTGGTATCTGAAAGGTAAGGTTGTGTATTCGTTGGAGGAAACTTCACTGAACTATGCTAATCGTTAGTAGATTAATTATGCAATTTGCACTGCATAGTAGTTGCAACATTTTTTCGACTGATTGAAGTAATCACAAACGAATTTATTGTAACAGAAGCAGCTCAAAGGTTATTGTATCATCATTTTCATAATTGTGTAAGCAATTACATTTGATTCCGATCAAGTGGCGACTCATTTTCTTAGAGTAATGCATACCTGCTACCTTACTTTGGTTTCAGAAACGCTCTTTTCGGACTATTGTTCTCGATGCTTTTGCTTTTATCTTCCTCGATAACAACATTTGTGATATCATACCGGGGAGATTACCCTCCTGGACTCTTTGCTGGGTAAGTTTTATCAATAAATTGCTTATTATTATAACAGTAGGTTTTGCTTTTACATAGGATCATCAGTCATCAAAATGATCTTGGACGTTGATATTTATCTCACCGAAAAATATGTTAATCGACAACAGATTCCAAACATTCTCCCTCGATCTTGAAACTACAGTATGAACCATTTTAGTGAAATAGCCATATTCGTTTGTTACATATTCATAATACGCGTGTTTGTTGGTCACATCCTCCGCAATTATTTTAGCAAACAGATCGTACTGTCTTTATCTGATGAGCGCAAAAACAGCACGAAACCGGTCGTGGGGTGTGTGTGTGTGCTTGATGGAAATGCATGCAAATGAGCATGATCAATAACCTGTTTCGAATAAACGTTTGTGTAATACTATAGTTCTCCGATGATCACTCTTACTCGAGGGTGTTTTTCATTGATTATTTATTTTTCTGAATTGAAAACGGTGGTTTATATAATAGAGGGTGGAGTGTAGAGTTCTATCAACACCACAGCATTTAAACATATTACGTCGCTTTCCAGCAAAACATTTTCCGGAACAAGCCCGATTCAAGTGGTCTTTTAACCTTTATGTAACGCAAGTTATGGAATCATTCGGTAATTCAGGACGTTGAAATTCTCGTTTGTTACCACTGAGTTTCACCTCATCTTCATCAACATTTTACGGTAGTGATTACCAACTGCTTAACTGCCATACAACCTTGACGTGTTAGAAATCCTAAAACAATGGAGAAAGTTGGGACCTAAAATGCTACTGTACCTCAAAAGAGTGTGTATCTTAAATGCTGATCATTGTGATAATGATGTGCTTAGAACGGAAGGACCAATTTCCAGCTGTTTTGGAACTTAATAATACGAACGGAAGGACCAATTTCCAGCTGTTTTGGAACTTAATAATACGAACATGGGTTTTTCTATTATTCGTGTAACGTCTAGGGTCTTCGCCCTTCTATCTTAGAACAAATTATGTAAATAATATTTTGCCTCAGCCCTCAACATTCCAGAGGTACCGAAAACATTTCGTTGAATATTTTTCGTCCCTCAGCAATTTTTCAGCAAACAACTCTGCGTAGTATAGCTCACACTTACTTCAGGTGCATAATTTTTCAAATTATTTATTCAATGTTGTGCTCACATCCCTTGCACTCACATTCAACTGAGCGTCTTAAGTGCTTGCTCGGGAATCCCTCTGTAATTCTTCAATTTGAACATCCTGGTTTGTCGTGCAAATCATTCGAGTATAACTTTGTTTTCACATTATTTTTCATTTTTTGTGCACGTACGATACTTGACCATTTAGTTAGAATTATTCGTTTTGACGAATAAATTGCTGAACACTGTTTAAGATTACTTTCCTGACTGGGTAAGAGCTGAATGAAGATTGCTGAATGAAGATAAAGCCGCTAGCATGCAACTGACACCGATCGACCTAGTACTACCTATCTCTGTAAGCGCTGCAGGAGAAATTACGACTCCTGAATGGGAATGTTTTGTCATTCTAAATGCTGCGCAACATGACACCATCATGCGCTTGCGATATAAATCCATGGTCGACATCGTCAGAAGGAGGCCAACAACAACAACATCTAAGTTAACTATTTAGAAGAATCTAATAAGCAAAGTCAGTATTTCCTTACGGAGAACTGACTGCGTATTTCTCTTACTAACGATTCACCCCTGACTGTTTCTTTATTCGTTCCAGCCTCAAAGACGAATCCGAGATCTTATATGTTAAACCATACACGAGGTGGGGGACATATGCTCTCGGCATGACCTTGGGATTGATTCTGATCAATGGATATAAACTTCCTCAGGTATTTTACAGTTACACACTATTAATCCGTTTATTTGATACTGCTGTACCAGTTATTTTTCACGCCATATTCATTGACAAATTTTCAGGTCTGGGTTGACACATACAAAGCGATACGTATAATATGCACGTAGCTTATCAACGAAGTTTTTCGTCTGCGATATTTATTATTCGCTCTGAACAGAGCTAATAACGCTCGAGTATACTTGAGAAAAGAGACCTGCGCTTCGGTCAATCCATCTGCTCGCTAATTAGGAAAATCTATATGTTTAAACATGGTCGCATTTTGTTATCTCTTCGATTCGGCAAATCATGTTGTTACGAACATGCTAAGTTCGAAAGAAAATGTTTTGATATTTCGTTTGAAGATATACGATATGTTTACGTATTCTCAAACCGCGTATGTTACCACAACGGTACAGTTTAAATGTAGCGACGGCCTTTGCCAAGCACGCAAAGCGCGTTACACAATTCAATATAAAAAACCGCCCTGTTAAGTTTGTTTTATCAGATGCTCTCCTAACGCTGCATATGTATCCAAAGAACAATAAAAAGTGATCACCTAAAATTATAGAAGAATGTTGCTTCACTTATCTCACTTCTAAACTCGATTTTGTTACGTGCAGTGTTGTATATCTGGAACAACCATATTTTTGGAATACAACTTAGGTTTAGGCATTCTAAATATTCTACAAAGTTATACTTGTATGCCACTGTTATATAGGGTTCGCACATCGAACCACTATGTTCAGACACAGAATCACAAAGTGATTCTCGGTCAAGCACTCAAGGTGCTTATGGATAACCATAGTAATGTGTTACTCACATGTGTGTAAGGGATGGGGATGTGAGCAACACATTACTTAAATATTTTACACCTATTCATTACTTCACTGGCAGTCTACGATAAATGTGTGAGTATTTTAGACAGAACTACTTATTTTGATGTCAGTAGCGTTCGTTTTAACTGTGCTTTTTAACAAATATGCTATCACATTCTGTCTAAGCATTGGTCAAAGGTGAAGCGAAATCTTCTCATATGGTCTGGACTAGCATTTTCTGCGTTTTTGTGTCTGTCCACTGTATATGGCATGTACAGTTTGGTCAGTGGTGAAGTCACGAAATGGCCCTCCTCACTCTCCGCATTCTACACCGCTGCACACCGCCCAGCATTCATTCTTGGGGTTGCCATAATTACTTATCTATGTGCAACTGATAACACGCGTAAGTTTTACAAGTTCGTTTGCGTTTCTGTTGAAACGTTTTCCTGATTTCATCTTTAGTTACATGCTTACCATCCACTCCAGGATTTTATTCCAACGTCTCTTGCATCGAGCCCTACCTCCCACAACGCATGAGTATCTCAATTGGTCAATCTTTGTCAGCGCAGTAGTTTTGAACCCCTTCAAAACCGCTTAATCGTTCATTACGCAAATGACAAACTAAAACATGCTTATATAGGCGACTCTTACAAAAGCAAGGGGTCTTTAGGCCGTTTGTGCCGGTTATCGAGTCGAGCTTAATTGCCACACGATTTCGTTTCGACCGATTCTCTTCAAATTTTCGTCAACCTGGGCTGATTCGAGCAACTTTGAAAGATTGCATATCGTTCATAGCTGACGACCTTTCCATATGATGTTTTACTGGACAAGGAATCGATAGGTCGTTTAATTTTTTCGCAAACCGATTTCTCTTGGTTTTCCAATTGTTGTACTCAGTTTTCGGCGATCCCTACTCCTCATTCGTGTCGGATTTCTGTATTCTGTAGGTCCTTCGAGAGCTCGCCTTCAACAATCTTTAATGGTGCTATTCAAAGATTTTTACACTATAAACGCTGTGGATGGTTGTTTGTGAACTACCTATAAAATCAACCCTATTCGAAAGTTTCGATAACCTGACACCCTTGTTAGTGGTTAGAAAACTGTTAGAATTACGCCAGTCCTCAAGAAGATTGCGGGAATCTTTCGGCCTAAAGCTTGCTATTCACAAGTTTCAAAAATCATGGATACCCTAGTTTCTTGATCGCCTACAGAACATGTCATTCTCGTAGGATGAGAATAAAATCGCCTGCTGATTGTAATGTATTTGTGGCTTATGCACCCAGTTCCACTAATCACGGAATACCTGGTGTGTATGTAATGTCTATTCTTGAACAAGAAAATGTGTGGCATTCATAGATTGGTCTTGGCCAAACAAGTAAATCAAGTAAATGAAAGTGAGACCGTAATGCAGCATGCGGCTCATCATCAGTGAATTGCCAGCAATTCATAGAGCATTTTCTCGTTCATACACTTGATAGTTAGCTGTGAGAAAAATAAATTGACGCGAACCTTTGTACGAACTTGTCTGCACGAATATGTCATTCAAACGTAACGTCTACTAAGCATTTCTAACGAGTAATCATTGATTAAAAACATGTTTACCAAGCAGCAATATATGCCGATTTTCTCTTTCCTCGTGATCACTAATTTTTTTCGTGTGTCCAACTAGCTTTGATTCGTACCGTACTCGGATGGAATGCCTTTACGCCAATAGCACGTTTGACATACGGAGCGTATCTCGTGCATCCTATTGTTTTATTTTTCTTCATTCTGGGAAGACAATCTCCGATTCTGCTAGATAACTTGTTCTTGGTGAGTATTATGAACATTTTTCATTATTCTACTTTCGCATGCAAAGAAAGTTATGGGTTCGGAGCTTATTTTGGCGATTATTGATATTTTCGCATTTAGTGGAGAGTTTGTCCATTATGTCAATACCAAATCCTTCGAAATATTCACACTGTTGATCACAACGGTCCACATTGGAATTTCTATACTCAAGTTTCGCTATTAGTTGAGCATTACATATCCTCTGCCCCGGACCATCACCATTGTGGTCTCACGCCATACGGCCTGAACTACCGTCCACCGTTTGACCGATTGCGATTTGCCATCCACGAATATTTTCCCAGACTGGTTTATTTGAGTAGTGTTATATGCCAGGCCAGCCGAGAAGGAGCCAGTAACATCTGTTATGGTCGTCATTAATACCCTTTGCATAGGTCTACTCTATTGTTAGTTGAAATCCGGAAATCAACTTTTGGACAGACTGCACTTACGGACCAAAAACATGTGCAAAAGAGATATGAGAGCTCTCCACGTTGACACTAAATGTTGGGAAGAACTTGATCATGACCGCTCTCTTCAGAGTCACTGTGTAAAACGTCATGGCCAAGCTGGATAAACGAACATACAGCTCTTGGATGCTGAACGCAGATCACGCCGTTGGCGAGCAACTGACGCCGATCGACCTAGTATTGCATAGCGCGGTGAACGCTTGGGGAGAGATAGTCATTGGACTTTTGAGTCATTCTAAATGCTGCAGAGCATGAGACCATTATGCACTTGTAATGTAAATCCATGGTTGAAGGAGGCCAACACACGATTATCTTAGTCACATGGAAGGGTGTTGCAAATAAGCCACAAGATTATCTGCGTGCGATCAGTGAAATAAACGCATCACATCACATTTTGTTCTTTCGTCATTTGTTTGAATACACGTACTCATTGAATCCAATCTCAAGTTCGTATTTATATAACGAAGATTTAGAAAAATTAACCTTAGTCAATCTCTCTACCTGACTGAACTTTTCTCTGTGCCAGAAACCTCAGGGTTGTTTTCCTCACACTGAATCTCCAGAAATAGATTCTTTTTATTGATCACATGGTTTCCCTGTCAAGTAAAATTTTTTTAAGTAAAGGCTTTTAAAAGTATTGCTTCATTTCACGACATTGCATGTGCATAAATAGCGCTAGAATAACCATATAAAATATTTGTCAAAAGCTGATTCCATTTCATCTATGTAATTTCCATATTGTTCGATTGCTCAGATAATGCAGTTTCTGTCGGCGTACGTGATTAGCTATTTGCTGGCGACTTTGGTCAATCTGGTTTCCGAAGCACCGATTCTCAACTTGGAGAAGGTCTTTAAATTGCGATAGTGAGGTATGAGGCCTACCTGACTTCCTATACATGACAATGCTGCGAGAATAAATTTTTATCCATATATTTGCAATATAAAGCGCTTTTTTACAACATCAGATTGTGGTTATACTTGGAGTTATGGGTGGGCTTAATCACTATTGCGTTTTCATTTGAAAGATTCCTCGGTTCAATTACCGCTGTGAGTTCAGCATTGGGTTTTCGCTAAGCTTGCATAGAAGGTTGCAGTTGTTTCGTCATCAAGCCAGATGGCATCGTCAGCGTTCCTTCGTGCGAAACAAAATGGCCTTGATGTTTAGCAAATTTGTGCCACGTTTCCTCGCGTGTTTGGGTTGCTTGCTTTGCGATTCCTGCGCCACACTTAGAAATCATTCGGGATTGACGTTGCACACAAACCTACAAAATCGCTTCGGACGCAATTGTCAATATCGAAAGATCAAATACTAAAAACGGACAAAACGAATGTCATCTAAGATTACCATGTATCAATTCACGTAGATCGCGATTGATATAAATTCGATTTATAATTCATGTTCAATCCTTGCCACCGGTAGAACACAGAGTACATGGGAATAGCTCGAGACATAGTACACAACAGCCCAGTCTCCTAATCAGCGCATGCAATTGGACAGTACCTAAGGACCAATGGGATGTCGTTTGTTCTACACGTGGCACAGGACACGCATCTCAGACACACGGGATCGTCGTATAAGGATGATAAACTTCACGGCCTTTTTGCTTCGCAAGAATTTTCGCTGATGATGCCATCTAGCTTGATGACGAAACGTCCGCACTCCACTATGCAAGTTCGGCGAACACCCAAAATGAACATCCAATACCTGAAGTACAAGAATTTTCTTCAAATTTCAAAATAATATGTGCGTCACCATATTCCCTGACCGTAATAGTAATATGCAACGACACTTTGAATAGAACATACTTGTTATATGTTAATCTCTAGGCCGCTCAAAATGAGCCGATGTTTTCAAGCATTAGGTAAAAAGCGTGTTGATTCCTCGATTATTGATCATGAGAATTAGTTAAAACTATGATAGTGGGCGACACCGTTGGCACCCTTGCTAATCGGTAATTTATGAGGTTTCTGGAACAAGTGGGTGCAAATATCGGTGTATATGTATTACATACGACCGTATCTTATAGATGTGGTTAAACCTATGGGTTATAAACGAATATCCGTATTTACATGTTTTTGATGGAAATACATGCAAATACGAATTTTCGTTTAACTAATAGGCATTCTTTTTGATATGCGTTAGAACACGTGCAAAATCGGTAATTTTGTCTTCCTATTTCTTTGGATATGATGTCAACATATAAAAACGAACATTAAACTTATTGACCGCAACGTCGAACTTTTCCCCGTCGCCATGGCTTAATAAAGATGTTGCGACTTTGCAACGAATATATCATCGAGCTACCAAACTTGTCACTGGACTCAGCCGGAAACCCTACAATGAGCGAATCAAAACGCTAAATTTAATTGATTATCCACGTCGTCGTCTCCGAGGGGATTTGATTCTGGTTTACAATATTTTGAATACCGAAAATCACCCTCTACAATGCTTATTGAATCTACGGAGCTCGCATAATACAACAGCTCACACATTTACTCTAACTGTTCCTCACTCGAGACTCAACTGCAGACGACATTTTTTTGCCTTGCGAGTTTGTTTTGCTTGGAACAATCTGCAAGATAATGTTGTAAACTCACCAAACCAGCTAACTTTCAAGAGAAGCCTTGATGCCTTTTTGACCCTAAACCCGTGCATCGAAGAAAACTATACATCTTAACACCATACACCTACATTTGTTATCCCACCAATCGAAAACAATTTCTGCCCTTTGGATATTTACTTGATTCTTGAACTGCTCAGTAAGCAATCTAATCCCATTTTTGCTTTTTATATTATTCGTTGTTGTCATATTATTTTGTGTTTTTTTGTAAAGCTATATGCTTTTTAGACCATTAAAATTGAATTGAATTGAATTATCTAACCAAGTAAGCGATAGGTTATATCATGTGTTTATGTGAATCCTAAAGAAGATCACAGAAGTTGCGTAAATAGCCGGGCAAACTGAGTAAGCTACACATGCTAGGCTCTTAAGTCATTATATTAGCAGACTTTCACCTCCCACATATCAAGTGACCTAACCATTCCGGTTCGACTGATATAATGTATGTGGGCTTCATTATATGCACTCATTTGCATTGTATCAGACAAAAAGGCGTCGTCTGGGCTATTCAGCTTCGATTCTAGATATCGTAGTATCTGCATCCGTGAAAAGGGTTAGGCACCTTAAATACCTTCGTTCACATGGAAAGTGTGATCAGGTTACGATTGGCTTCCAATTTGTGCCAACGTACTGTAAATCTCATTTTAAACTAAATCAGAATTTTGAACGCACAGATTGGAATATTGTCTCTGCTTAGTACGAAAAATCTTCCCTTACTCTATAGGTAGTGATACAGCTACAAACCGGCAGCTCATACATTAGTCTCTATTTACCCTGAAATATTGGTTTGCTCCGATGTAATGTGTCATTCGATGATGCAAGCCACTGGTGTACACCTGCAGTTTGACGGGTATTTGATAACCGAGACCGTGTTTATAAAATTTACTAATCCTCTCAGACACAACGGTCCTCGTTAAATAGTAAATTTGCTGGAAATAATGTTTATTATTATTATATTATATTTGCACAATCTGATACAGATATAGTGCCGTTCAACATAAACAATGAGATGTACAAAGCGAGAAGGGGGGTACAAAGCGTTGTCATCGGCATCGTTGAACGTAGGCATGATACTACCCGGTTGCCTACACCGAAGTAGGGGAGATTTCGTCTAGGGGGTCCCACCCCGAGCCTTTACCCACAAGGCAGTGGAGCGAGAGAGGTTCGCACCTATCGGTGGCCGGTGACCGACGAAGCGGTTCATACGCCCTTTTCTGGGAATTTCCAGTTCGGAGCCCGATAACCCCGTTGATAGGTTGGTGACTTCAGTTTTTGCCTGTGCACCATACAATGTCCTTGGATAGGACAAGGGGCAGTGACTTTTGGAGCGGCGAGTCACATCCGCCGCGTCGTGATGTCATCATTGGATTTTTGTGGCTTTTTATAGGGAGAACGCTTGCCAGGCGAAAACCCACCACATTCTCAGACACCACCGCCGAACCTTTCGCTGAGCTCGGAGAACCGAGCCCACCCAGGTGGCACCACGTGGAGGTATTTCGGCAAGCCAGCCTAATAATGTTACGTGAATTCAGCGCACTACAATGCATGGATTCCGAACCAGACTGCCACTGCAGTGCGCAGAGTGATGTAATATCTCTTGCTAATTATAATGTAAAACGGAAGTTGAATTCGGTGATCTGCAACAGAATGATAGAACTCTCCTAGATTTGGTTGTAGATAAATACTTGTCATTTCTGAAACACTAAACCAGTGGATTAACCATCAAGATGATCAAGTGGACATGCTAATAATCGAAATGCCGGATAGCGTCACATTTTTCGACGAGTCAACTTTCACTGAAGACGAGGCGAAATGCGATTTTAGAACAATTAACGTGCGCAAATCTGTGGGGCAATATGACATTGATCTTGACAGTATGAAGCGTCTAACACCGATACATGCGGACTGAGTAAGTCGTGTGTTTAACACTAACAGGCAGCATGAATTTATACCAAGACCTAAAAGACGGCTGTGGTAATTCCGAACAATAAGTGTGGTAGTCAATCATTAGTGTCAATACAGACCTGTCACTTTAGCAAGCATCCATCGCAAAATGTTGGAGAGATATATTCGGCATAATTTCCGTCAGTTTCTAGTTGAAGCCCCTTGCTAAAGATTCAACGACTTATAGCTTAAAAGTTAATAATTTAAAACACCACTGGATAACGCACTCAAATTTCCTTGCATTATAAATACACATCGGTCCCAAACATATTCCAATCGATTACCACAGGATAACATTATGAATAAAAATTATAAAAGCATGAAACGAGTGGAGTATATCAAATATAAGGCTTACGAATGATCAACGCATGTCCAATTTCGCTTTAAGGAGAGTCAACTAGTTGTTGAGGTTGGAAATTACAATGAAATACAGCAAAAAATGGCACCGACAATCAATACATGAACTTGGGATGTAAATGGATAAGGTATGTCCTACGTGTCACTTTCTCATCAAAATCTTGAATCAAGTGTCTTAGTGTATTTCCTTCTGTAGACACAATTCTATAGACCTGAATAATTTCACGGCGTATCCTCCATTGGGTAAATTCACATAGATCCAGACGACGCAGTCATTCAGTTTACGGATCATTTCAAAACCACATCACAAACTTTGTTGCTCGATGATGGATTATATCAAAGAGAGCAATATCTTTTCGCAGACAAGTAGCCCAGACCTCTACTTCATACTCAATCGTAGGGCGAAAGTAAACATTCATTATCCTTGGTAACGTTACCAGCGAGATTAATCCAAAGATTCCCAAAAATCGGATGGCCTGTGGATATATATTCTGGCAGTGAACCGTGCTCTTCAGGTTTCCACTAAGCCATACTCCAAGTTCTTTTTCCAACAACCTCCGTTACAAGTTTTCATTTCCCAATCGATATGTTCACGGACTATTCCTGCCACGGTGGAGAAGAAGAAGAAGAAGAAGAAGAAAGAAGAAAAGAACTTTATTGCTTTTCCGTGTGTTGAATGTCCTATCATTCATGGCCGCCCAATCTGACACGTCCAAATACATTTGAAGTAGGAAGCAGAAAGGATTCGCGTCCAAGTTTTTATATCATCCCCGAACAGGAACATTTTGGATGATATGAGTAGGGGTAAATTTTGTATGTATAGGAGAAACAGAAGCAGCCTAAGCTCTGATCAACATGGTTTCCTGAATGAAGGGTCAGGCCAGCAAAACTATTGTGTTTTCTAAATTAGATAACCAAGAAACTCAATAATGATGAACAGGATAAAATAATTTACACGAAATTCTGAATATCTATGACTAGGTGAATAATAGAATGATTGTAGCCAAAATTGTTATCATAGGTGATATTTAGAGAATAAGTTGTTTATATTTGTGACTACTCATCCGTACCAAGCCCATCGAACTATTCACAAAGTTGATCACGACGGTCATAATGGAAGCACTGGACTCGAGTTTCGCTCTCATTTGAGCTCATCAGCAGTGCATATCCACCGCTTCGGGCTGGGATTCGAACCCCCGACCATCACCATTTTAGTCCCACGCCTTAACGACATGGGCGGCTGTCCACCGTTTGACCGATCGCAACTAAGCGTTCTATGAACTGTTCTTCTGACTGGCACATTTGAGTAGCTTTGTTTGCCCGACCAGTCCAGAAGGAGCCAACAATATCTATTGTGGTCGCCCAACCAGGTATCGGCGATGTGCTCCAAAACAATATATAATGGAGTTCTAAAGCAATAAATACTTTAAAGATAGGATAGCATCATATTTTTGTTTTGGGCTACGGTTTTAAAGAAGTTTCTACAGGATCATTACTAGTGTGGAAGTGGGAAGTGCATTAGCGATTAGTGCAAATCATGAGCTTTCGAATGTTATGCAGAATGTTATACCCTTGGGCTCAACACAAGAGCCGGAGCCACCGAAAATCCGAAGACGATACGATCACGAACTCGTAATATGTGGGTTTCGGATTGATTGCATTTGAACGGTTCAAGCAGCGATATATACGGAAGTATGAAAACATGGACAAGATCGGTCGCAATCGAACGACATGCAATTCGTCGATTTCGGTCAAACCAGCCCTGTGTGGAGAGGGCTTTGATTGTACTGGTTGGCACGAAATTGACTTACAAATTAGATCCAGGTGACAACCGGGACAGACATAATTGAGGATCAGTGTTTTGGTTGCTGGATTTGCCTATAAAAGATAGGCGTGTTTTTTGTTATTTGTCTTGTGCGGTATAAAGGCGTTTGACCAATCATCTTCACTTGTGTTGTGGAATTCGTGAATGAACTGGTTGACCTCATAGATGAATCGTGACACAATGGATATGCGGGAATGGTCTGCCAACTGGAATACAAAACTCAAATCTGAAGTTAGTAATAAAAACATTTCTATGTCCAAGCTCTAAGTGTGCAGTTTCCAACTAAACAATGAATTGTCGGCTAGAGCGTATCAAGTATTGGTTGTCGTTGTTTGCCTCCCTCCGTCGTGGTTGGCCATGGAAATACATCATAACCGCATGATTTTTTCACGCTGCACAGCTTTCCGAATTTCGAAACAGTCGGGAGGAACAATCTCTCCCGCACCGTTCGCACGATAGACAGTACTCGGTCGATTGGCGTCAGTTGCATGCCGGCGGCGCGATCTGCGTTCAGCTGCAAAAAGCTGTATCTGCTCATCATTCGCTTGCAGACGACTCTATATACAATGCCTCCAAAGAAAGCGGTCAAGGGCAAGGATTGCGTACCAGAGAAAAAGAATTAATATGGTATAAATATATCCCTTCAGATTGTGAGATTCATTATGTAAAATACCGCACGATCGCTGGGAACGAGAGTATACGAACTAAAACTGGCTTTGCGATGAGTAGTTCTGAAATCGTACATCTTAGTACGTACCACCCGTTGCTCAAATTATCAATAGAATAAGAAAAATGGCTTTATTCGTATACACGAATTCACAGCAATCAATCATCCACACAAAATTAAAGAAGATGAATGAAAATATATTCACATATATATATTCTCCACATTTGTTGGTTTTGCAAAATGTGTACAACAAAAACGCAATCAGTAAATAAGAAAGTTTTATTGGATGAATGAAACCGACAATGAGTAGATGTAATCATGAAAGACAGATCACTAACCAATCACAAAATTCTAAGTGCAAAGCAAATCGACAAATTTACCAACTTGATTTGAAAGATTATCTGCAGTTAACGTCAACTAGTTTGACAACCAAACGTCTGCAATCAACTGAGTCTACTGAGAGTGCACGTTCTTACAAAATTGAGCGGCTTTTATACAATTCAACTCTAAACTATTCGTTCAGATACCCTGAGTCTGATGAGGATTGTGCTATAATCGATTCATTACCACGTTTCTCAGGCCGCGGTTATTCTGCAAGAACCGAAACTTCAATATTCGAGGATCCTGTGTGTAGCCAAAATTAATTGTGGTTGAATGATATCAATGAAATCAGAATCCGATAATTACTTATTCTCTTGTTTAATGGGCACTGATCCTTAATAAAAGCGTGCTAGCATATTCAATCAGCCTAGAGTTAGCTCCTCGGATGTATTCTGGATAGGTTATTTGAAAAACCACACCATATAATCCTCTCTTACACCCAGTTAAAATGAAACAAATACTCCCCAGTAAAATTATATGAAAATCGCGAATTTTTAGAAGACAGGATTCTTCCTAAGTGAAATCATTTGACTTAACCAGAATAAAACACTTTATATAATAACTTATATTGAGAAAGCATAAAACGGTGAACTGATCTGAAAGGTTCTAGAATAAAGTAGAAAAATCACTGCTGTAGCCACGATAAGGAAATGAATGATTAAAATGGAAAAAAGCCAAATTCGTTATTGATGATTCTCGTTTGGCGCGTCAACGTAGATGGAGCAACTTTTCCAAATTCAAAAGTGGCGCCTCTGTTGCCAAGTTTATCACAATCGCCAAAAAATAGCTGACTATATAGGTCGTCAGGAATTGTGTTATCTGTGAATAAAACAATAGAAACATTTTTTAGTTTGATTCAATCAACAAATTTTGGGATAGATTTCCGTAGGGTAATTGTTGTGAGGTGCCTGAACATTTGAATGCAATGGGGAAGCTTTATAATTCTATTTTGAATTGAAGTATTCATATACGATGGGACCGAAATGTTAAGTTAACTTCAATTCTATTAACAGACGTGAATTAGTTAACAAGCATATATATATAATATTTTTTTAGCTCAGAACAATCTCATGTATGTTCCTAAACAATGGTGTTCCTATTTGGGCTCCAGACGAATATATTCGGGCTCTCGGTGGGTTTGTTAGGATTTTATCTCTATGTAAATATGCAATTGCATGGAGGCATGGCGACATTCAACAGAAACTTGAATCTACAAAATCCAAAAGAATTTTATTCATGAACTGTGCATCATTATGCTCGTGATAGCTTTTAATATTTTACAGTTTTATTAATAACAAATATATAACAGCTGGTATGAAATCTATTGGCAAATCAGATAGAAGAAAACCGGGACAGACATCATTGAGGATCAGTGTGGCGAGAGCTGGATTTGTCTATATAAGATTGGCGTTCAGTGGCATTCAAGTATAAAGTTGTTTACCATTTATCCACTGTTTCAAGGCTCACTGAACCAAATCTTACTGTCTCCACCTGATGACGGCAAACAGCCAGAAATCGGTAGTGGATTGTAATTTCGGGGGATGTGAGCAACACATCACTAAGATTGGTGTTTGTTTTGTAAATTGTCTTATGCGTGATAAACGCCTTTGATCAATCGGCTTTGCTTGTGTTGTGACATTGGTGAATGAACGCGATTAGCGATTGACCGGGTGAACTCAGGGATGAATCGACACATAATCGAGTGCGTGTGTACAAAGTGGGGAACGTCGCTAATGTTTGACCGATGACCTGAATGTGGCGAAGTTCGTTAGTTGTCTTTTTCTTCCTCCTCTGTACCCTCACCTACTAAAATAAGATAAATAATGTCTCCCACGCGGAGCAGAGGATATTCACTGCTGATGAGCTCAGATAAAATCGAAACTCGAGTCCCGTGCTTCTATTATGTACCGTCATGATAAACTTTGTGAATATTTCGATGGGCTTGGTACGGATGAGTAGTCACAAACATAAATTATCTCCTTGTCTCGAATACTGTTCTTGATTATCGTTGGTCCAACGAGACTTACCAGGTACATATTATCCATCAATATCACAGATTGGCTCCCGAGTACCAAGAAAAACAAGACGATTGAGTGAATCAAATAAGCACCGTAAGTTAGCCGTGCCATTGGAGAGAAAAATTTCATTCCAAGGAAGAAATTTATGGGAGCTGCGATCGAAACATAATTCAATGTTTATTCATGGATTTATTCATAGATTATATGCGAGCAAAAGCTATGCCTTACAACACTTACAAAACTATACTTTCGATCGTAAAAATTATTCTTAAACATTATTATCAAACGGGGTGCAAAATTTTCAAGGAAATACGAACTGGGTATAAAAGCGTTTAATTTTAAGGTTGAGAACCATCAAAATGAAGATCAAGCTATTGTTCGATCTTCAAGTTAGCTTTCGTAATTGTTCATTAATTCTAATAAAATTGTACTATTTTCGTTTTGAATCTATGGATGGATGAAATGTAGTCTTTTTCGAGTAAATTATAAGGTTTCGGGAAGATCGCATTCCCTGAAAAATTAATATCATTTCTGCTTGAACAGTGTGTAGTTCTTACTAGTGCTCGAAATTATGGTCTGCTTACCGCGACGGATTAAAATTGTTGGGGTTTTTTCGAATGTAGTATGAATTTGAATGTTACACATTAGACGAATCTGCTACCTTAGCAACCATTCATCTTGAACAAAGTAAGTTACGAAGTACGCAAGTGTTCCAATGTGAATTGTTACAGAGCACGAACTATAATACGAGATATGCTAATCCGTGGTTCACCATTTGTCCCTGGTGTAATCTCTAAACAGAAGCTCTGCCCTGTACTATACTGTCAATAGGAATACAAACAATTTTTGCGAACAATCAGTGCGAACATACAAAACTTATTCATACTTGGATTGTCAAGCCTCTAACTAGCACTTTTAAAACGAATCAGCTTGAACCAGCCTCTCAGGTTAAGTATTTATGTTATAATAATGAAGATCATTTTTCTCTTAGCACTTAGCTCTATTGGCGAAAGGGGAGAGAAACTGCAATATGTTTTCTTGTTCGACGGAAGCATACGATCGAAATCGGTTGAAGGTGTCGCTTCGAATCTCGTGATTACAAGACAGACCATGCGATATTACGCTGTCGCTATTGACTTTCGGCAGAATTTACATATTTTCAGCCTAGATACATCTTCGTTGTTTTTTGTAAAGCTTATTACATTTCTACCATAAAACTTCATGAGTTCAGAGTTTGATGTCTAGATTAAAGTTTTGTTCGCACCAAGCGCAGTAAGTGAATAAAAATATGGAATGTACTCAATGTTTTACTGAATGACAACAAAACTTAGGCATTCCACGAATGATAGATGATTCTCATATATGAATAGATGCATGAATGGTCTCTGTATTTCAACGGATCTACATTATAAGGCGTTGAAATTATGGAGTCGATATTTGAATATGCCACACTTGAAATACAACGATGTTTCTAAAGAAATATACAGGCTTCGCATCTGACCCCAGTAGTATGGAATTGCTTGGCTCTTGAGTACTTATCTTAAGGCACTGATTAATGTGACATTTTCATGCCCGGTGTCAGCAGATGCTGTTTGAGAGACATAAGCGTAAATCACTTCGATACCATACAGACACCGACCAACGAACAAGTACTGTTTATCGTTATCAACGTTGTTTGGTGAAAATCAGTCCCGAGAATCGAAATGTATAAACTATGAATAAAACTATGGACCAGATAGACCAACGGAAGCTAAATAGTTAATCAAATTCAGTCCAGAATAAAGGCGGAATTAATTGTAGTAATCCACAGGCACATAACATTACACCTTCCGTCTTTCAACCAAATTGTTTTAATGCAGTGCAGTGTAATGTGAAAATTTCTTGACATTATTTACCCATTAAAATTCTTTATGACAATGCATTGATAGTGGTGGGATATTTTCAAAAGCCGTATAAATTACCACGGGAAATTATTCAGAACTAGAAATTCAGACAGAGTATCAGCATTACATTATAAACTGGTAAACTGATCGTTTTTCTTTGTTGTATTATTCGTTAAATTCATTTCCAAAAGAATATTATAAATCGTTTGCTCACGTGTGTAATTATTTGCGCAAAGGTACACGACAATGGCGACCCCGAGTGTGAAAGCTGGTCTGTGAGCTGCGGTGAAGAATGCAGATCTGCCGGTTGGCCATGAGTCAACTTCACCACTGATTAAACTATACATCCCGTAAACAGTTGACAGGCACAACACCGAAGATACAGCCAGGCTGATCCAAACAAAAACGTGTTTATTGATTTTCGGCCAAGACTGTTGAGTTCAAAGAGAACGGGTAAAATACACTGGGTATGCTTTGATGTAAAACTTTGATTGTATCTTCTATTTTCGAAAGTCATTTTAATACGTTCTGAGATCGGGATCTGAGTTTTGCGTTTACACACTCAGTTGAGCACTGGTTGAATAAACACAGATACAAACAATTAACTAGTGATTGCTAAGAAGTTATCTGATTAAGTTATGATTACCAGACATTTTAATACTTTCAAATACCATCGAATCACTTTGATCAATTACACATATTACATATATAAGCTGTCCAATTTTGCAGCGCACATCAACTATAGCAATATCAGTCAAAGCTTTGATAATGACCACCGAAATTGATGCATTTATGAAAATTCTTTTTTCAGCAAATCACATGGTAGTCAATAAAAGTGGAATAAAAATGATATTTTCGTTCAAGGATATTTTAACTTTTGAGCAAGTGTTCAATATGCTCGCCATATGCAACATGTTGGATTACATAAATTACAATATTGGTTGAAAACTCATTTAAACATTCGGATTATTTCGCTTATCTAATATATAGAAATCGATTAATTTTAAACATTTATAACTTTTATACGAAAAAAGTTGAACAATTCGGTTTTAATCCATGTGAAAAAACTCACTTTGGTAATTTTGTAATCTTTAATCAGAATCCATCCCAAACTGAGACCGATCGCATAGGTTCCCCATCTAGTGTACGGCTTCACATATATGGAGTCAAATCCATCGTTAACACTGTGGTATTTTAGTGGAATATCACATTATATTACTTAATACTAGCGAGTAGGCTTGAAGATTAAAGAAAATGCGTCTAATGCGTCTGCATTGCAAATATGCGCAACAAAATACTTGGTCATGTGATTTTGCTTGACCTAGAATCAATTTGTGATGATACATTCGAATATCTCGTTTCGTTGTAGGAACAGTTGACTGTGGCTCGAAAATTGATCTCTGTTTTCCATTTTACACTTGTTTCAAGGTTCGGTCAAACCAAACTCCTCTGTCTATAGTGATAGACGGGAAAAGGCTTGAAAACAATGGTGGAGTGTATTTGCAGGGGATGTGAAAGAACCAATAATCAACTATTATTTTTATCGACCCTAATTATTTCAAACATGAAATTACATCGCTTACATTTTACCATAATACCATTCATCATCATAGGCCTCTGGAAAAATTGTATGGTTGTAATTGGTTATCATTTTTGCTAAAATATTATATTCCGAACAGAAATGAAAAGAATTCTATTCATCAATGTTCTTCACAGCAAAGGTAACCACTAAATAAGCCATTAAGAGGTAAATTCCTCGAATAACGGGATGCAAATCTTGGTTTCTCATGAATAAGCATTGCTGGAATCAAATAGGTTTGATAATACTAGGTTAAATGCGGTTAGCACACAGTCTGACAATAATTGATCCAGCTGAAAGTTGCAGTGAACATGATGAATAATTAGAACGGTGAAAGTCAAGGTTTTCGTTTAGCATCGAAATGCTATTTCATTAGTTCATTTTTGTATAATTATAGAGTCTATGTTATGAGGGCACCCTCCTAACGAATAAAACAAACCAGATTACCTGATCAACCAAAGTCGCAACGGAAAGAAGTTGTTGCTGGGCAAAATATTTTAAAGAAACTGTGTTCAATGATTCATATCAGTCCTATCCAGACTTATCTATCTTCAAAACCCCAGAAGATGGAAAGTCAGCGGAAGAAGAGTACACTCATATTAATTCCGTAGAATGCAGACCAAGAAGGTGGGCCGATCGAAGACGTGTTCCAGTAATCCACATGCAAGTGGATCCAAAACTCAAGTTTTAGGGCAAAAAAGATCAGACGGGGAGATGTTAGGAAGGCACAGTCCTAACGAATATAAAAAGCCAGATTACCAGATCGACCAAAGTCGCAACGGAGAGAAGATGTTGCTGGGTAAGCCATGTTGTACCTTGACAACAAAACCCATCTGCACTAAGTTCAAATTCATATTGTCTGACTCGCCCATGTCAACCTGCATCCGTCGTTCCCACTATGCACCCTCACGTTCACTGTTGTTGCCCTATAATTACAAACCATGTCCACGGTCAGAACGCACACACTGGGCGCTTGGAACTTGGACTCCCGATCAACGTTCCATTCCGGTCTTGTTTTGCTTATCTGGCTGTTGGGTTAAGGACAACGCATAGATTAAGTGAACGCAAAGACAGTCTCTGCTGCAAAATCGACGACTCAACCATCGTAACAGACTAAATGTGGAAAAAAATATGACAATATAAATAAAATACAATTTATTAGGTGATAAACCTCAGAAAACTAAGAATCATAATTTCCGGTTTCTCCGCCATTACAGCTTATAATATATATTCAGCTTTTCTACCGGGTTAACCCATCAGATAAGTGCAGAATATTTTCACACTTATAAATGATCTAGTCTGTTAACTTCGTCTACAACCTGCTTAATAATCTCGACGCATCACTATTGTTGACGTATTTACATTAGCGCATAAAATATTAGCATTACGATTTTGCACGAATATGTTACATTCATTTAAATTGTACCGGTATATTTGTTGAGAAGGAAGCAGGTATTTAAGTGACCGATATCATGCACCGAAGTTTGGGCATATAGGTTGGGCAATCGAAAGAATGGTGGTGTTTGGGGAAATGTGCCTTTCCTACTGACCGTCAACAGCTCAAAAATTCAGCAAAATTGCACATTTGGAAAATGTTTTCATTTTAATTTGCTACCATACCCTGTAGGAAAATGAGTAATTCACTCGTCAAAAATCGTAAGCATCAAAGTGTAAAGTCATCTCAGTGAAGGGAATTATGAATTTTTTCACATAAGTGAGAAGAAATCGAGTGTGCGTTTACGAATAACAAATACGATTTATTATTTATGTAATTTAATGACAAAGAAGATTATTAGCCCATGAAATATGATTAGAAATCTCACTTGGCAAGAACTCCTGGCAAATAATCTGCATGATATGCGATCCCGAATGTTGTTAACATTGAACTCAGCACCAAGACAAAACTGAAAATCAGACCTAGGCTGTCACTCCTGCCAAAAAAAGAAAATAAAAGGATTTCCCACATAAAATAACCAATTTCGAAACAATTTGTTATGAATATTTTCAAACTAAAAGGATTTGCTAATACCTAGACTGATTTCGACAGCACAATATATCTTCTCCTCGATGATTTGTTGCATATAACCCTTGGTATTTTTCTTTAAACAGAAGAATTTATTAATAGTTCAATGTTTATTAAGCTAATGTGATCTATGTATGTAATAGATAATTTGAAGCAATGGTGCTATGAATAATTTACACAATATTCTGTTTGTAATTATGTTAGGAAATAAGTACCAAGATTTAATCCAACTTTATATTAGTCACGCCTAGTATAAAATTGAGCGAATAATGGTAAATTAACCGTTACATTAAAAAAAACTCGTACCGCAATTTTTGCTAAACCGAATATGTAGCTGATAAAATGAATTATTGCAAGAAAATCAGGAGGATAATTCAGAGATCTCGACACCATTTTCGATTGATTGTAAAACATATCCACGTTCGAATCATAGGCAAATCAATTTGTTTCACATATTTTTGAAATAATACCACAGCAGAAATGCTCAACACTCGCGCCACGCTTGACATTTGGGTATAGATACATAAGGAATAAATTAAATTATGCAATACAGAAGTATTATTTACTGCGAGTCCAAAACTAAAATAGTCCCAATTATCTGACAACTGCCGATTTCTGTCGACTAATTGAGTGAATAGCTTGTAGAGTTTGGCTTCACGCATATCTTGTGAAGAATACTCAACCCACCAGCTTCCAGGGATTAAAAATAAACTTTATGTATCAGAGCTAATCTTCCGGGGGTTGAATATTCACCTTGAGAGTGTACATTCAATCTGTGTTGATTCATATTTTGAGGTTTTCAAGAGTAGTTTGTGATAAACGCTCAATTATTTCAAGCACATGAGGTGAAACGGTGCTGTCATTGTATAAAAGACCGTTTTTCAACGATAATAACCGTCATGGTATATGATTAAAATACATATAGATTGGATCTGTCTATTCCAATCTTTACAAGACTTATTTAACCTTGTCCATGATCTGTGCCGGTTGTGTATGTCAGATCAAGAGTCTAAATTCTTTTTTCGTTGAAATTTTAATGCTATTATCATGAAGCTCTTTCAAACTACGAAGCAAACTTGATCTATTCGAGATCCGTAAGAGTTCCATACTTGCCCCAAAATATGAAATCCTGTTCATTAAAGATCCAGTGTTTAGCTTGCACGCCGATCTCAAGAGAGCTTAATCAAATTTGGGTATTTTAAAATCAATAATGACAAGCTAACTTCTGGTGTTCAGGTAATTATCACGTAATCTTGGAAACGTCAATCGAAAATTGCGAGTTCCTCGTTTTCGTGCCGATTCCTGCCTATTTACATTTTTTTCGTTGGTTCGAAAAAATACAGTTTGCGTATAGATTGGTTTCTAAGTGCTATGAACCCAAAGTGAATAACAGACTATGTAAAAATGGTAGCCTATTGACTGGAGGTAATAAATAGGTATTCACTTAATGTGGTTCTCATACACACTTCATTCCAATTTGTTTAAAATTTCAGAACTCAACAGCCAGATATTGCGCCAACTTTAGATTTATTCAATAAAAATTGATTGTGTATATATTGATAACAGAACGTTGGACGGCTTTTGTGTATGATAGATCATTACGTTGAAATAAGAGTTTATTGCCCAACTCACCAGTTAGAAAGCGTTATAAATAACGGTGCAAGTACAACCGAAAATTGAAAATCGTTCGCCAGATACCATGTCCAGACCATACACTGTAAAATGGGTAATAACCGAATTAAAATAGACGTTTCTTTATTATTCGTCAAATAGTCATTCTAAGAACATATAAAATGTACATGCAGCAATGTTGTGAAGGTGCAAAGTGCATTTGCAAGGAGTGTTACTCACGACCTTTCGAATGATATGCAGAACTCTACCCTCTGGCGCAACACACGAGCAAGAAGCTACGAAAATACCGAAGACGAAAATTGCGAACTCGTAATATTTTTGGTTTCGGAAGGATAGCATGAGAATGAAGCGAGCGATAACATCTTCGGAAGTATGAGAAGATGCACAACGTCAGCTATGGGCTATTCGTCGATGTTGGTTAAACCAGTTCTTCTGGTGTGGGCTTGAAGTGTACCGTTTGGAACGAAATCGATAGGCAACCCGGAAAAACATAATTGAGAATCAATGTTGTGGTTGTTTGACTTGCCTATATAACAGAGGCGTGTTTTATGCTATTTTTCGTATGCGTAACAAAGGCGTTTTACAAATCGGCTTTCGCTTATGTCGTTGGATTCGTGGTGAACACAATTAACTTTATACAGGTCGAACTCAGGGATGAATCGAAACACAATCGACAGGCGTGCGTGCAACACGACAAGATGAAGTAAACATAGGCAAATTTGTTAAGGAAATAATGAGATGTTTGCTTCGGTAGGCTGTGACAAATCTTGAGATCGCGTACCTATTTTGATAATATTTATTTATTTATCTCATTATCATGTTATATTAGTACAGTCAAACACGAGTGATGTCAGTAGAATGAATGCGTCAGTCTCGGAAAGAATAACAGCATACGCGCATGTGGTACTGTCATACTTTTCACACGCTCGCCACCCCGTGCCAGTCAAAAACATGAACTTTCAGTGCTTATTCCCACTTCAAGACTGAACTGTCGAAGATATTCGTATGCTGTACGTGTAAGTTTCACATGGAACACTCTACCCTCCACTGTTACACACTCAGCCAACCTGGATATTTTTAAAGCTAATTTGGACAAATACTTGAGAGACAACCCAAACTTTGATGCGATTTACACTACATGAGTTTTCCTGTTCTTCTTTTTTATTGTATATACCTCATAACTCCATCCTATGGTTATTGTTAAGCTAAATGCTTTTTAGACCATTACAACTTTGAATCACTTTGAATCACTTTGAACGACCCATTTTCTGATTTTTTGCTCACTAAATAAGATCACGTTGATGTGTGATTTTTGCAAATATGATTGTATACTTGCAGTTTCATCCTTAAAAAAAAGCACACAAGCATGACAGCTTATGGACTTTATTGAATATTGACCTAGAAGTAGTTTCGACTATTTATTGTCTGATGTTTTAAGACATTTCGAATGCATCCCGATCAGTCTACGCATCTAATAATCGTTAATAGCTCACGTGCTGTGCGTGTATGTGACCACACTATGAATATTATGCAATTCTATAATCAGCTGCATCGATAGGCTAAATAAATATCAAAGATTCGCACTTAATTACAGTAAAATCTAACATTTCATTTGCACCTGGAGTCACATGAAACAGACATTTGTGCTCGACGTTGGCAAGTGTCATAATCTGTGTCGCTTCTTATGCACGTGATGTAAAGTATTCTGAACTTATTATACACAAATTGTGTAATCATCAGCGTTGATGATATCCCTTGATCACAATCAGAATGTTGAACAACACTTCTATACAACGGTCATCGTAATATAAGTTTTCTTTCATCGTCTTTGACATATTAAGGTCACACATGTATAGAAATTGAAAATCATTGATCATGCGGTTCCATGATCGTTCTGTTCTTGACTGATGAGTGAAAACAACACGAAATCGTTCGTGATGTGTGTATTTGTGATGGAAGTGCATACAAATACGGGTTTCGGTTAACCAATAATGAGGTTATCAATATGTTCAAGTGCAGTCTTCCTATTTAAAAGTAGGCCAAATGTAACTCACCATCTTATTTGAGTATATGAGGTTGTTCAAATAGGTCAGCCACCCATGTTTCCGGCAGAATCCGATATCCATTAGTTGTGGCCGTTGTGGATAAAACGGGCCATCGGTCAAATGATTAAAAAGACCAGTGTAGAGGATAAGAACCAACAAGTAAGCCGGGGTCATTCTGGAATGTTGTTGTAGAAAAAAATTTAGACCTCATTTTAATAAAAATGATTATTGAGGATGTATTTGATGAAATTGCTTCATTACTGCAATGCATTTCATAAGTAGATTTGCTCCAGATGTAGTAGAGAAAACTGGTATCGCAAGTATTGAATATTTATTATTGGTTTTACGCCAATCTTACCTAATATGTTGTGAATCGTCCGTCAGGAAAATTGCAACCATCATCAGTGTTACATCTTGTGAAGTGAAACGGCATCGACTATTATTAGATATACTCGTGTCTCTGGCTTATCCAAATGTCGTTTGATAAATTCGTGTAATTAGACGACGCTTTGGCCAATAAGATGGTGTTTGTTCTACACCGTCTAGAATACGAAACCGGTACAGGCGAAGGGACTTATACTATAGAGATAGTACATTTCAAAGGATTTTCACTGCGCAAGAAATGGAATGGAACTGGGATAAATAATACCTATGCTAACCAGACGTTTGATACGAAATTATAATCAAATTGTCCTTAAGATTTTTAGATGATTAGCGGTCCCACGGTGAATTGCATTTTCGTCTTTTATTCGGAAATGTCATGTTTCGCAATCGAGGAAACGCTTCCATCGCGAATCCACTTTATACCTTAAAGTGTGATATGTACCCAATGTTTTGAAAAACCTCACTGTGACAGCATGGCGCTCTGTCCAGTAGATAAAAACATCACACGGGCAGTGTTGTTTTAACGATAGTGCAGATATGAACCGAACGAATGTGTCTAGCGGTCCAATATTGAATTTTCGAAAAATTCTCCGGCCATGCAAAACTCATTGCTTATCGATATGCAAACAAAATGCAGATATTGTAGAAGACGAGAAGAACTTCGAAGGATATGCGAATCAAAACGATAAACAATCTATATGACTAATCTGAGCCTCTCTAGCCCACTCTGTTCGGAAAGAGCGTCCCCGATTGATAGAGTAATTGTGCTAAATTTGAGGTTGCTTCAAACTAACCTCATAAATCGATGAAAAATGAACATCATCCAAAATTTTATCTGTTTCCATAGACCATTGACCGTCTTAAAGCGAGGATATGCAGTGTAGACCGAGAGCAAACCACTGAAACGAGAAAACATCAGTTGAATATGCTTCTTCCAAATTAATCATGTAAATTTTGAGACGTATCACCTATCAATAATTGGCTAAAATGAAAGGGATACGTTCGGCACATTTTAATTTTAAACTGCTGCAGAGGTGTTAACGTTAGGTCTTTAAACCTAAAGCCACAGATGGTAAAATATAACACTTCGCATTACAGTGGTTGTTCGGTTTCTGTAGAGAAGCATGATTATTTCACACGAGACCGTTTAGAATCACCCTGCCAAAGCACCACGTGACTACGTTACCCTTATCGGAAGATAGGATTCAACACATGTACCAATGTTTCATATAATTAACGTCATATATCTGAGTGCAATCGGTTAGAGTAGTTTTTGGGTAACGTTTCACATCTGACACAGAAGCTTCGTCAGACCAATGGTGATAGTCAGGACAGGGAACATGATCAACTAGTGGTCAACCCACCACCTCTTATTTGACCGTACCGCTAAACAGCCTATAGTACGCCTACAGTGTGTCACGTCTCGTGGGAATGACCAGGATCAGTGGTTGATTTTCCTACTAGTGTGTATCTGATACAAGTGAACAAGTGAACTCAAATTTATTTGCATTATGAAAACACGATCGGTCCCAAACATATTCTAATCGATTGCTAACGTCATATATCATTCAGAAAGAACTCATAAAAGTTGTTGTACATTCAAGTGAAGTAATTTGATACCTTTCTCTGTTTTGAACATTGCGTGAAAATTGTACAAAAACGTAAAATCCAGTAATGCAATACTTACGATAGCATGAAAAATGTATCTACAGAGAGCGTTCCACCAATGATAACCTGATATGTCCATCGACGGAAGTTCGTTTGAACGTAAAGCAGCAAGTTGTCTGACAAAAAATGTTTAAGCACACGATAATGGTATATGATTATGAGATATGAGCAATAATAAAGTCATTATTTTTGCAGGATTCTCAGGTTGTACATAAATCATGATCTGATG
This sequence comes from Atriophallophorus winterbourni, assembly GCA_013407085.1. Classification (NCBI taxonomy): domain Eukaryota; kingdom Metazoa; phylum Platyhelminthes; class Trematoda; order Plagiorchiida; family Microphallidae; genus Atriophallophorus; species Atriophallophorus winterbourni. The sequence goes on from JACCGJ010020263.1 coordinate 63,147, forward strand.
ATGAAGATTGCACTAATCAACGAAGACTCCTATAGGTAAAAGTTCCAATTGAGTTTTAATGTATATTTCTTTAAATGGTCTTGGAATTTGATGGTAGTAGAAACTAATTGGAATGAGGCAGAAAGTTTGTCCCATAAAAACTTGAAACAGTGTGAGGAAAAGCATTTAGTGTTGTGCTAGTTTGAGCTTTTACTCAACAGTTGTTTAGAAATAGCGCAGTCGTGATTGCCACTCAGATGAATTAACAATGACCCGTGAATGTAGGATTACTAAGAAGCTCGGATAAGATTGCAAACATCATCATCGGTTTTGTATTGATTGCAGTGCTAATTGCTGCATGCCTTGTGACAGAAGACAAGACGGTAGATAGTTTCAATTTTGATGTCACTGTTGCATAAGTTTAACACCTCTTATTCTTCCGTGAGTATTATTTTCAATAGATGAAAAGAATACGCTCGGGCAAAAATTAATCACCAATTGATGCAAGCATTTAAACTTCGTAAATAATTATTCCACTTTTTCGACTCATCTAATCTCAATTGAACTGCTTCTGCACGAAAATCGTATCTTATTTAGGGTGTGGATGTGTGCTGGAGTATCGTGCGGAATTAAGTCGTTGCCCGATCATTTACTTCTTATGCACAATTTCCTTACTCGTACTTAATTCCAGCAATATATGGGAACTGTGGTTGCCTTATAAAGAAAGGATAGCTCAACTGAATCTGTTCGACTTTTCCTATCGACGAATCAGAGGCGACCTTATCCAACTTTACAAAATACTCCATACCCCAAACCATCCATTACAGGATTTATTCATGCGAAGGGATATGAGAAATTATCAGACCCATGAATAGGCGCTGGTGGTACCCATTCGCGCCTGAACTGTAGAAGGTATTTTTATTCTCTCCGTGTGTGTTTCACTGGGAAAAGTTTACCTTCTACCGTTGATCACTCCACTAGCTTGAATGACTTTGAAACGGAATTAGACGTATTTTTATTGAATTATTCGGTTCCCGAGCACTTATGTACTACTTAATCAAATTCGTTATCTTGTTTATACACTTACATTTCAATTTATACCATCCTATGGTTGTTGGTAAGCTTGTTGCTTTTTACACCATTAAAAACCTTGTATTACCTTGAAAACGGACAATGAGCACTCAGACATCAACCAATTGATACTAATTGACCGGATAATAACTATTACTGTGAATGTACAGGGAGAGATGGCTCATCCGACTTCATTTTTATGTAAAACACTTTGGAGTATAAAATTATCTGGTACTTGAGCTGTACATGCAAGATCGATCGACAAATGCAGGGCAACGCACAAATTCACAATTAAGAAACCAATTATTTGGATTAAAATTATTTTATACTAACAATTTATTGCATGAAGCCGTTCTCAGCTAATTCATCAACAAATAGATAATTCCATCCCCTCTGTTTAAAATAGTTGAAAAGGGAAAAAGATGGAAATTGTTTGGCTCAGCTTAATGCTGATAAAATCACGCCAGATATCCATGCAAACCATACCCGTGTTCACCTCATTTAATAAACTGATTTGATGCGCGATAACTGTCGAAAATTTGGATTACATTTAGACTGACATCAAGAATTAAGAGACAGTGGAGTGCCTTTAGTTCGGCTTGCAATTTTATCATTAAATATGATAAAATCTTTTAATGACTGTATGGCATTACAACGGGATCTAAGCATCTAATTTCGTTGGTCCCAGTTAAATGAGTTACCATTTAACCCTGCGAAATGAAAAATGCTGCAGCTTGGAAAATCTCTGCAACACATGTATCAGCTTGGCACGCAAGATCTCGTCTGGACCACCGCAGAAAAAGATCTTGCTATCTGGGTTACGTTCAACCTTAAGTCTGGACATCATTGCCGGATGGTGTACAATAAAGCTTGCCGTATCTCAAAAGAATATTCCGGATTTTTACGCCCGAAACCCCACCCCGGGAAATTAACACGTATATACGTCCTGTTGTGGAATATTCCATCCAAGTCTGGGCACCATGGCTGAGGAAGGATATCGAACTGCTCGACAAGATTTATCATCGTGCTACAAAGTTGGTCTCCCGGTACAGAAATTTGCCTTTCACAGAGCGAATGTTAAAACTGAACCTACACGATTTTACCCAACGAAGGATACGTAGTGACCTCATGTTGACATTCAAAATACAGCATTCTGTAAACCATCCCCTTAAACACTTGCTAAAGCCCAATGACCTTACTCAAAGGATTTAAGCATTCCGCATTCTCGATTGGATATACGTCGTAATTTTTTCTCAGTAAGAATTTGTTTCACTTGGAACTATTTGCCTGAAGAAATCACACGATCAGAATCTGTTGAGGTTTTCGCTTCCAAAGTCGATGAGTTTATGATGAACCATGCGGTATGCGAGTGTCCCTATTAATTTTTGAGATATTTTATATATTTTTATATATATTCCATATACCTTGTCATCCTATGGTTATTGTTAAGCTTACTGCTTTTTCTACCATAAAATTTTCTGAGTTCTGAGTTCTGAATATTGATCAATCGTTTTAATTGCAAACATTTTTCAGATTTATGTGAGTGCATGAGACGTTTTTCACCATCTTTATTAACGCTAATCTTCCTGTCTCCATCCAATAACCAAATATCGGTTGTTGAAAGGTCTTGAGCACAAACTTTATGCGATAACACAATTTAGAATACCGAAGGCTTGAAATTTTGAAAATGCTTTACGGTTTTATCTAAACAAACTTGTCAATCGTAAGCATTCCAATATCCTTAAATTTGTGTTCCAATTAAAATGGGCATCTTTGCACTAAACATGATCTACTAACTCAGCACCTTTACATCCAAATAGCTTACTTGTTGTGAACATGGAAAACAAAATCGTGTGACCGAAAATGATCCATATCATGGTGATGACACGGATTCCATCGAGACAGATGAGTGGATGCGGCACGATGCGTCCATCCTCTCTCGTAACCGTGGGTCTCGGTGAGTAGAAAAGTTTGTATAAATTGTATGGGATGGAGAACGCACAAATTCCTTGAACCACACAATGCATCTCGGCCAAAATCGCTGAAACATTGGGGAATTCATAACCAAATAATAGATTAAAAATTGGTGCGATGTATGTGACAAGTCAGGGCTAGATAGTTTTATTTCTAATACCCAGATTTATGAGTTTTATTTTATAGAGGATGTGAACATTGATATGCAATTAACAAGTATTCGATCCTCAATATAATTGAGCACAGAAATACAGGAAAATTCCTTCCAGACTTAGCTCAGGATGAGGATGTTGTTCAGATGGTGTTCGCCGAGCCTGTGTAGTTGTTGTTGGACGTATTGTCATCAAGCTAGATTACTTCATTAGCAAAACCTCTTTCTAAGTGAATTATAATTAGAATTTATTGGATTTTATAAAGTCCGTCTGTCCGTTCGCTATCACTCCCGTTGTTTGGTGGAATTCATACGTTGCATTTTTGTCCAATGAGTTTCCATTGATCCATAGGTTGTAGCCAATTGGGGGTGCTAGTTAATTGATGACGTTGAGTGCCACACTTCGATGAATTCTCGCGCTCTTCTTTTGTATGGTTTGGCTATAACCTTTGCGTCGTCCCGCTCGAATTCGTGTCCAAAGTGATCAACATGTATTGCAATCAATGACCTTGGGTGATAACTTCGTAAGGCGAACCGGTTTTAATGTAGTCTTGTGCTTAGCCTGCAAACCTTTTGTCTGATATAGTTTTTCTCGAAATCTCTTCACATAATCTTGTAGATAATACTTGTTTGTTCTACTTTTACAACTTTGCCTTTTAGATTATTGAATTGATTACGTAATGTTGACGCCGGGTTGTGCGCGTCTTCTATTCCAAATTGCTGAAAGAGCCGAGCTGCTATTTCTGATATACTCTGCACATACAGAGAAGCGCGTCTAACTCTGTTTTCATTATCGTTCCTTTGTTGAGTACGGTTGAACTTGTGGCGTAGTATTATACTTCTTGTGTATTCATTCTTCTGGAACACTTTGGCGAGGTATTCTTCTAACTGTCTACTTAGTTCCCGTGTGCTGCAATATGTTTAAATGGGTTCCAACGCAGCTGTGTTTATGGCTCGTAAAATGCTTGCTGTAAGAGTTCAAGATTTGATCAGTTTGCGTATTTTTTCTGTAGACACTGGTCTCCAAATTTCCACAGCTTGTTCGTCTCACTTGAAAGTTTACGAATGCCATGCACCCGTCGACTTCAGTTTCTCTGGTAAATTGGATTCCCCTGAATACACGGTTCCGTAATCGATGCGATTCGTCCTGTTCATATATTTTCATGATCACAAATGTGTCGTACACATAGCGCATCCGTATTTTTGGCCGAAATATTGGTAGAGCAATCCGTTTCGAAGGTCGCGTGACTGCTTCGGTAATTATGTTGGAAATCAGTGATCTCGTCAGTGTTCCTCAAATCTGTTCGTATATTTTACCATTGAACTTGAAGTGTGTTTGAAAACACAGCTTGTTCAATTCCATCAAACTATCTCGCGTTGATTGATTTCAGTTTTCATCAGTTGATTTCCGGGGAGTAACAATGATATAATCTGCTTCGCGAGTGCTTGGTCGATTGATTTAAACGACGCCGTTACGTCGAAAGAAACAATTATTTCATCTTCATTAATTTTCACATTCTTCAATTTCTGGAGAAGTTGTTCTGCAGAGTTGACGGCTTGTTCCGTGTCTGTCACCATTTATAACAGTCTTCTTCGCAATTCCTTCGATAAATTTCAAATCGGTCATGCTGGTAAGGAAACTATCCGGCGTAATGGAATATTTTCTTTGTGCATTTAGGATAATCCGTAGAATCTCGGTATACTAGGGTCTTCCGGCTTCATTCTTGTTTGTTCTATTCCATTCAGTTGTCTGATAAATTTCAATTTCTTCAAAGTTGCGTTGATTTCGTTTTCAAGTCGTTTAGTCAGGTCTTCGTTTATCTGTCTCTATGTTGTTTTAACATGAAGTAGCTGTTCAACCTTCTCGATATATGTTGACTTGTTCATCACCGCACTCGTTCTTTCTTTGTTGGTAGAGAGGATAACTCTGACGCACTAAAAAGGGTGCGCTGACGAATTGCACCTGCGCTCACCAGAAATTTGGAACATAACATACCCGATAAATTAAAAAACAAATCTTTGAACAGATGAAAAGAATGAACAGACAGACGGACCTTATAGAAAACCAATCAATACCAATTATAAGTCACTTCTAAAGACGTTTTATTGATGATATCATCTAGCTTGATGACGAAAGGTCGAACAACATCTACACAAGCTCAGCGAACACCATCTTAACAACACCTTCCATATTTCCTAATTGTTAAGTATACTTGAATGATGTACAGTGTGTCATCAAAAATCGAAATGCGAAAGATGAATATAATCATTTAACCCATTCGGGATATCTTAAAACGCACACACAATTCTTTCAACAAGCTTAAGTTTCATGCAGCTTACATTCATCACTGAAAGAGAGTACAATATTCCTGTAATTTATAAAAACAAAAACGTAACCTTTACCTTGCTGTGGTAAAGCGAACATCGCCACATTGGAATATTAAAAAATATCGAAATGAGCAAACGGATGTGATTAATAATATATATCAAGGAACCCCTAATCGACATCTACCTGATCGATAGTCCCAAAAGCGCATTACTTCTTTGCGTGGTTCGTAACCCACCGTCTGATGATTAGTAACGCAATTCCAATGAACATTTTCTGCTGCAGGATCCAGTAATGGTTCGTCTTGCTCATCTGTTTCAGCTTGTTGACCATCGAGTCCTTCAGTTTGTTTACGAATAAGATGATGCCATCTATGGAACAGTAGAGCATCGACAGCCGAACCCGAGAGCATTATTGACGCGGAAAACAACGCAACTATTCTTTAATGGAAACGAAATACTGTCGAATTATATTTCAGATAAATCTTTTTACATTCATTTATTCACGAGATAAAATACGCTTCAAATCTACTATTATATGCTGTTTACCTCCATCGGTTGATGTCTAACATAAATGTACTTCAAAAGCACATGCTCCAGAACGTTCCGAATGACTGAATAGTACGGCTTGGGAGTAACAACCTCTCCCTCGGCGCGCAAAGCGATAGGCGACGCTCGATCGATCGGTATCCGTTGCACGCTGAAGGCGTTATTTACGATCAGCAGCGGAGAACGGTATCTGTTGTTCGTCAGCTTGTAAATCACGCTTTATACAATGACCCCGAAGTTATCGGGAAAGATCAGGTTGGTCGCAATTCGTAATGGTAATGTCAGAGGCTTTTGTATCTCACTGTCAAATAGTTTCAGCAAAATGCAGTGGTTAATGCCAGGTCATTTGAGTCCTGGACTTGTTTCCAGTACTAAGGTATAATAACATTACCATTACCATTTTTCACTTTTTAATTGTGTCACGTTTCAAACTTGAGGTTAAACAGTTCAACCACATTCACGCCCTTCTTGAATCTCGAAACACGAGAGAACGTCAACTAGATAAACTTTTAGCACGGGAATAGCACAACAGAATAAACTAATTACAACGGATGCATAGAAATGACTACGCTGATTGTCGATTAGATCTGAGTTGTGAAGCAAATTCGTGCAAACCGTTTATATTGGGTCTTTTGTCACGTTGGGATCATTTGACCGAACTTGACGATGAAAGCGAAAGCTCTACAATACCATAAGATATACGTATGAAATTTAAAAATCTTACTTTTGTTTGGATCTTAGAGGTTCGAAGTTGAAGTAAAAATAGTTCCAAGTTTGGCATGAGGTTAGGTAACGTCGGTTGGAAATGTATGTTTTGATAAATTTTTGTGTGTCTGTAAAACGAATGCGCTGATTCAGGTGGTGTTGTTCTCCACCTGCTTTTATTTTTAACAGTTCGCCACTCGATATATAATTAGCGATTCTCCTGAAACCGGAATGCTCTTGGGTTTGTAATTTCCGTCGTCGTTGCCATAACATTTATATGATTGAATCGACCAGAAATTCACAATGGAAAATGTGGCTCAAGCGAGTTCTGGAGACCTAGTTAACACTCCACTCCGATACCAAGCAAGGAAATGTTACTTACTTTTAATTTTTTGTGACTATCTCCTCCTGGAGGATGAGTCGGCTTCAATGAAGAGTCTTGGGAATTTGAGTACAAAGCGGCGTCCCCATCACCACTCGACATTTGCTCGAGTCAGCTTCTCTAGCCTTTACACAACCAAGTGCGACCTGCAAGGCAGCAGGTAGTTGCCAGAAAGAGGTGATGTGCACCAAATAACCGTTCCAGATTTTTCCTCAGGATTTTCTCTTGAAGCCTTTTCTGCGATCGGGTATCCCGCAAGGCAGCGGAGGTTGAAAATCAGGGTTTTCCTTCCCTTAGATGAAATTCCCTTCGAGGCATACGAGCTCCATCTGCCCGAAGCAAACTGGTTTTCAGGCTCGAATCTCTCGCCTTCGCCCCTTCTCCTGTTGGTAGAAGCAGTTCCGCCGGGCTCAGGGAGCATTTTATAAACAGTGCGAGCTTATCCCCACTGCCACCCCAGCTATGACAACCTTTGTCACGCGAAAAGACCGACGACAAACGCCGAAAATATTTAATAAGTTATTTACTTGAGAATTGCGAGGGAACGTAACAGAGTTAAGCAATCTGAAAACAGCACTTCATTGCGGACATCATTGTGACGCGAAATGTGCATGAAACGATGTCGGTTGAATTATCAAATAGAGGCGTATAAAATCGACCGTAATTTGACGTAAATTGATAACTGAAGCAGATGCAAAGCTACGTCACAAGTAATTGCTTGATGTGTGTGTGTAATTCACTATCGTCATCAGATTAAAAGTTTGACTAATTTCGTTCTAGTCCACTACGCAGTTATAACGGTTTGACTAATAGGCTTTCTCTTACACTTTGGGGATTGAAACGGAATTAAAGTGACTAAATCACGTGTTCTTGCCCTGCAAGATATTCACGCGAAAATTTCCTCATGTTGCTCGACCACTTTATTAAATCCATTAAGCATGAAAACGTGAACAGATGGATAAGTAGAATTATTGTTTCAACTCACACAGCAAAACAGAACCAGCCATCCTTCGGTAAACTTTCGGGACTACTGTGACAATAAGAGGCTTCCTCGTCAACTTCGAAACCGTATTTGAAAATCGCTAGCAATTGCATTGAATACAACCCCACAAAGCAAGCTTACTTCTGTTTATGAGAGAGAAAATTGGTTCAGGTTCACACGACCTCGGTAAACAAAATCCACTTTTTATCCCAATTCGCTAAACAGAATTATTATTTGTTTCTCTTACCAGGTTCATTGGTACATTTTTCAATTGCGTTACAGCCATAAGAATTGAACAATACTTGGATGATATATTGCTGAACGTGGGAAAGATGTTATCAGAAATGCTCAAGCACAGTTCGAAACTTCCTGGCCAAGTAACTGCGCCGCCCATAAGACCGGGTGGGATATGTCCCATGGAATCCAACCCTGAATATAATATAATTTACAAGAAACCAAATAAACGCACATTCGAACGCGGACATTCCACCTTCTGACACAATGTGATGTATATCCTGCTCGCATTTTGCTGACCTCAGCGAAGTGTTGCGTTTCCATTGCAAAGCCTCTTGGAAGATTGAATAGTGTTGAATGTTAGTCACATGATCCTTCAAGAGTTGGACATAATTTTTAGTGAGATTTTTGTTCATAGCTAGTTGGAGATTCATTAATGCGTTGGTGTAAGAATACAGAGGGTAGTCGGCATGCCTCAAAAGTTGTGATTGCACACCCCCGACGAACAAAACGACTATTAAAAACACAGTGCGTAATTTATTCACCATTGTTGGAGTGTGATTCTGCTAGCTGTAGGGAAAAAGGAGAGGTTTCCATGTATTTTGTAATAAAATTGGACGATAAATGGTAAAAAAAATGACAACTGTCGCAAATAGCAATCAGTTGAGAATTAATCAAGCACAGGAAATTACAAACTGAAAGTAGATCTGTTTTCAATGGGATGCTCATTTGAAGTTCTGTTTGACAGAAGTTTCGAATTTTCATGCAATATTCTCTTACAGAAACAAAATTATACTGAGTATGCGATGTTTTGAAAACTATAGTGACATTGTAGGTACAGTCAACCTGGCTTGATAGAGCGAGTGTAGCCAGAAATTACAAAGAGGATTATCAGTAAACAGATGCAAACCTAGTGTTACTCGAATTTAATATAAATTTTCTGAAAATTGAACAGGCTCGATGACAGCATAACATCTAGGATGAATCGGACAAAACACGGATTAAGCAGATCAGAGGAAACTTAAATTAATAATGTGGTATTTGAAGTGTGAGGGTGAATTTTTGGGTGTGATTGCATTTGTTTTCTCAGTTATCAGAACTTTATAATAATTATTATATTAGTAAAAGTTGAACCGCTATGACTATATTGCACAAAGGATCTCTCAAGCCACCGCAATACGTAGTAATAATAAGCATCCAATTTCAATGAAATGCTTCTATTTTTGCATCTATTTCACCTTATTACATGCTTGTGGCTTGCATGTATGTTTTAGGAACTGGGATAAATAGCAATAGAAGTGGAGAATACATGACTGTAAAGGATATGGATCCATTACTAAATGTGTGCAGTCCATTAGGAAGGAAAACACTCTGAATGGTAAAACCAACCTGTTTACGAGAAACCGAATTAAAGAGAGGTTAAAGAAAAATCTCAGAAATTATCGGGATAAATTCCTGTACGTGAACACTTGCTGAACATAAACCACTTTTTAAAACCACCATAGGTGGCGGTCGGGTGTTGATAGACCAGAAATGTTTGCTTGAACAAACGTTAAGTGGTGCTTAGAAATTATATACGAAAAAGATGATATAATTTATAACGTTGTAAAGATGCGAAGTGCTTTAGCGATGAGCGCTAATCAGGAGCCATCAAATGATATGCAGAATTTTACCTTCCGACACAACACATGAGCAAGAAGCGAAGAAAGTATCTATCACCACAATTGCGAACTCGTAATATTTAGGGGTTTCGGATTGATTGCATTGAAACGGTTTGAGTGACATAATCGGAAGTATGAGAATATGTTCGACGTCAGCCGCAATCAAACGATATGTATTTCGTCGATGGCGGTCAAACTATCCCCGCGTGGCGAGGGCTTGAATTGTACCAATTGGCACGAAATAGACTGACAAATAAGATTGAGTTGACAACTGGGACAGAAATGTTGATGATTATCGTCGTGATTGTTGTGTTGTCTTTATAAGATAAGCATGAGCTTCGTTATTTGTGTAATGAACGCCTTGTGTGTGATTCAATAGATAAACTCGATTTGCGTTGAACGGGTTGATCTAAAGGATAAATCGTGCGTGCGTGCAACCCTGAGGAATGCGCTAAATGTAAGACCGAAATGTCATAAATGACCAGGTGTGCGCCAGCTGCCATTCGTTGACCTGAAATGACCTGACGGAATCCATTTCCGGCTTTTCTCTAACCCCGACCAGCTACAATATTTTAGGCTTCTACAACTAGTCTTAACATTGACAATTTTGAAGTATTATGAATATGATACCAACCAGTTCGGCGTATCGATTGGCTAAAACAAACGTTCTATACAGGATTGAGGTTAAATTAAAAATTGTAGTGTCTATCTAAAATAGTGATTTTAATGCTACTCTTGTATCAAAGACAATCGTGACCTCATTTATTGGCACAAATATCGATACGATCTTTACAACCAGAGTTGTGTAAAGTTAGATTGTTTATTCAAACCTGAGTCCTCATCATACTCAAGTGTATGAACGGCATTAAAATTTTTAACTGACTAACGTTCTGCGTAAATATCTAACAATCAATTTCACCGTTTTGTGGTAATTTAAACACCGAATAATCTGCTATACTGTTCTAGCGCTAACAAAAAAGCTCAATGTTTGTTATATGTCTGCATAAATGCCTTATATTATCACGATTTTGACTATATCTACTTAAAATAACTGCACGAATAAAAAGTACGTTTATATCTAAAGTATTTCACGAAAATCTCTTGAAATTAGTGTGGGATGAAATAACGGCGATAAACTGAGCTGAATCATAATTTTATTACTAGGTGTTATAACATGTTTAACTACATTAGTGAAGGATAAAGCCATTCAGAAAAGCGTCAACTAGAAGTTCTGAAGAACCTAACGAGCTAACTGTGTATTTGATTGAATTTTCACCTCTCAAAATTAACTTAAATCAATTAGTCATTTCATTGCATCATTTAAATTTTTCAGCCTAATCATCTTATAGCCATGATTAAAAACAAATTCATAGAATGTTATTGAGTAAAATAATCTCCTTTTATCATGAGGAAATGTTATAATCGCACTTGTGGTTAAATACTAGCTACATAATTTTAGTGGTTTAACAAAGTTGTGAAATATAAGTAGCACAACGTTCTGTTCATTTGTGCAAAGTAAATCAACAAAACGTTATCGCATCGTATTACAAATCAACACTTTTTAAGATGACCCCAATAATGTAAATACTTTTTAGCGTGCAACGAGTATGTGGTGAAAATGGATTCAGTATACGTACATACCATTTAGCGTAGTATTTCTACGGATGCAGAAATTAGAAAATGTATCAAATCCAATAAACGTTTTAAAAGTGCTTGTTGTGTTGCCATAAAATTTTCCTAATGAAGGTAATCAAGTCGTGGACATTACATCAAATTACATTTTGTTGGAAAATATTTTTTTGATAGACGCATAACATTATTTTATACTTTTTCATATATTCTTAAGATTTTCATACATGAAAACTCGTGAAATTCTAACGTAGGTCACCCTTTTTAATGCAGAATAGAAAATAATTTTCAGTGCAAATTTTAAATTTACTTTCATGTTCGCATCAAGAGACTGTTTCCAGAACTGCCTCCACTATCCTCGTGAATACGGTGTACTTTGCACCAGATTGTTTAAACATTCATTCACTTAAAATCACTGTAGTTTTATTTGCACTTGTTCAAATGCATTTAACCATAAATAGACCGTTTCAGCTCACAAAATATCATTATTCATGAATGTAGCTTTTATTCAGTGTCAGCTTTTGTTTCATATTAGCCTGAAATTAGAAGTTCACAGTTTTTTTACTTGACTATTAGTCAGATTACATTACTTGCAATATAACACTAATGATATAGCCAACTAAATTTTGAGTAAAGTAAATAACACTTCCCTTCATGTATCGGAAGAACCCACTACTTAGACTTTATTAAAAAATCTCATGGTATTTCGACTTGCTCCAGCTTGTCTGAGTACATAATTCATGATTATCTAAAAACAGCAAGCACTTTGGTGGATTATCGTGGATAGATTATAAACAAACACCTCAAACAAGAAGAGCGTTAAAACCCAGACTGACATGAGACCAAAGAACACCAATATACGTTCAAGATAGTCTATGTTAACAGAAGCTTGTTTTCTCTGTCCAAACAGAATAGCACATATCCATTACAGTAAAAAACCATTGATTTTTGAAACCATCAGCGTTGAAATTGAGTGTTATTGGGAACGCAACAAAATTATAATCACAGCAAGCTAACCGTCAATATCATTTAACTTATACTAGTTCTTACGCGGTGTTGAGAGTTTACGGACACGAGATATATGTTTAGTAAACACATGTGGTTCAGCGTTCAAATTTTCGAATTTCATAATAAAACTATCCAGCTTATTTGTAATTATTCGTTCCATACTTTTCTGTATATAATGCTAGCGTAATGTAGATTAAGTTAGCATGTAACTGAAACCCTATTTTATAACATGGTGTGATGATACCTTGTTGCAGTATTGTGGCAAGTGAGTGAAATCCATAAAATGTTAGAACATATGGATTATGTACACATTTATTATCGATTCTAGTTCTCATAACAAACGCGGGTTAAAATCATATGAGCTATTATAGCATTTTAAAATCAAGCTCCACTGGACGATGATGCACTGCGTTAAGATGAATAACTATGCTATACAAAGTTTTCTTCCGGCTAGATCAACTGGTTTTTGACTATGATATTTTATTTAATATATGACGAATAGTTTGAGCTCCATGTCATTCCTAATAATTAAAATTCATTCATGGTTTTTCATATTGTTGAACGGTGATTTAGTTTCAGGTTTTCAAGTATGTGAGTTTAATATTGCATTTATCATGCCCTCAAATTCTTTGATAATAGCTACCTCAATTCAATATACTTTCTTATGATTTCGGCATTACAAGGGTCAACAACCTGCCTATACTCAAGATAGGCTTCTTAATTTCCGTTCCTACACACTATTCTACCTTCCCAGCAAACCTCTAAAATAATTATATACCCAGAGCTGAGCACTAATCAATAAAAACAAGCTTTAGCGAATCTCTAATTTTCGTGTTTTCAGACGAAAGTGTTACCCACATCATTTCTGAAAGTATGGTAAGTGAATTGCTCTGATATGAATAATTTGCAATAGAAATTTGATGTTGTTTTCGAACTCTCCAAAAAATTAAACTATGATTCGTTCATTGAAATTCAATTTCAAGTTCAAGTTTAAGTAGCTCGGGGCTAAAGTTAGCTAAATGCCAATCACGCTCCAAGATTACCTTTGACGGAATGCGGTTGCGCACCCCGGCACTTCGATATTAAGCATGCACTTCGTATGGCTCACACCCTCTTTATTCTAAATATCTAGAAATTTAGATAGGAATCCTTTTCAACTGCACGGTGAGAAATCATCGATTTAGTGAATAATACAATAATATGCGTAACCAATACAAATGTATGTTTTTTAGTATTTTATTAGACAATATTTAGAAATGCTTTATGCCAGTAAGTTTTTAATGCCCTATTGGAGCTTACCACGTTAGAAAGATTTAATATACTATCTGAGTGCTTATTACAGTTTTTGACCACACGTTTGCATGAAAACTGCTCACTTACCAGCAGCCTGGTTCTAGTTTTATGAAGATTCATTGAATCACACCCTGTAGCTGATTTAGTGGTAAGCTTCAGTAATTCAGTAATTTCATCTCTTGTGAAGCAATTTATAATCTAAGAGGCTTTTTATTGGTCGCCTTGCAGCCGCCGTATCTGTAGTGAGAACAGATCGTGGTCCTTGAGTCTTGCTTCATAGGTTTTACATGTTGATCCTCAAACATCCTAGTCGCAAGAAACTAGAAACTTTCTAGACACCATATATTATTCTAAAGTACGGTGTCGAAGATTAAACGCAGTATTTTAAGTCAGGTCACAATACTACCTTGTAGAGGGGAATGATCATAGAAGGTTTTATGTTCGCAGTCCGAACAAATGCATGCGAGCCTTGTGTGCAACTTCGGCACACATAGTAGACCGTTTGAACCTTCTGTAATAGTAATGTCTGGATCTCCTATAATATCTGAGATGCAGCTGTCTGGATAATTTCTTCACCGAATAATATTTGTGTCGTCGCAAATCAGTCGTCAGAGCACCGCTATTCACATATGCGCGTTTTCACTTAAAAAACACTCATCAATTTTTGAGAAATAAATTCAAAAATCATAGTGGAATATTGTTTCATGTATTCGAAAACTAACTCTTCGAAGTAGGAAAAACTCTAATATAAAAGTATAAAAAATTACTAATTCAACATAAATATAATTAAAAAAAACTAATAAATAGGCATTAAATAATTTGAAAAGCATGGTGGTTTTCACTTCAAATACCCGTTCAACAAATTTCGAAATCTGTGCTTTGTGGCAACTGAGCATGTCCTATTAATATAGATCAGCGATGGAGAGTGGAAACCGCCTATTAAATTTAATTTAATACGTGTTTATGTGACCTCATTATTCAATCAGCTCAGTTCATTAAAACGTGTACAATTCAGTTATGACTAGCAGTTCATTATACTTGTACACAATCACTAGTCATGTTGCACGATAAAGCATTCAAAACTTTAATACTGTACGACCACCGAAAATGTTCTCGAAGATCTGAATGGTCGATTGCCACAGTTATCCCTTAGATTCAAGATTAAAACATTTATGGTAATAAAACGTATAGCTTTACAAAACCATCGAAAGTTTATATGAATACAAAAATAACTTATAGCAAGATCGAAAGCTTTTGTATTTACAAAAATTGTCATGAAATGTCTCTGTTTGATGGAAAAATATTCGTTGGAATAAATATCGTTTGAAGAAGTTTAATTAAGTTATATAGGCAGGTTGTAAAGTGTAATTACTACTCATAATTATATTTAGTTTATTCCTGAAACTTTTTTGACCAGATGCTTGAAAAACGTCTGGCGGTCAGGAACAAACGCTCATCGAATAAAACAACCGCCAAATGTTCCGGTGTGTGTGCGGTATATCCAATGCCAATTCAATTAATGCTATTGGCAGGGTTCAGTAAATCTGAAATATTTACTTTACCGAACTTTTATATCAACTTAGAAAGATGGAAATCCTGAGAAAAGTTTTCTTGTGAAAAGTTTTGAGGAGTTTATAAGGTGGATTTATATCATTTTTGGGTCTTTTCCCTGCCTTGTTAGGGGTCTTCGGCTTCTCAGTAGACGCAACTTTCTTTGGCTTCGCGGCAGTTTCAAGCTTGCGGGTGCCTTAGCCTTTGCTGGTTTCGTTTAGGCCTAAGTTTTAGGTGTAGTTGCTTTCTTCGGCTTAGCATTCTTATTCTTCTTTAAAGCCTTCGGTTTTGTTTCAAACATTTTCTCGTCAGCAAACTTGAAACTACCTGAAGAACCTTTGCCTTTGTTGCCAAACACGAGGTAGAGCACATTTGTCGATGGCGTAGACAATAGATCGACGAATCTGCGTACCCAACTTCTCAACATCGACATTGTAGATGGCAGCGATGTATTTCTTGATGGGAGAAGGAAAGTACACTTCCTATCCTTGGGAAACAAGATTGCAGCTTTAATCATATAAACCACCAGAGTGTGTTTGCGCGGAGCCTCACGATTGCTGGTCTTAGGTTTCTTTTCAACGGGTTGTACTGATACAGCCATGTAGGTATACAATATTCGTTGACGCAAACAGAGACGAGAACTAACGGTTTCGTAATATTGAATCACAATTATTTTTCGTTTAACGGAATCGCGTGATTGGTTTATTGATCTTTTTCTTCGATCAATTTCGACCAAGAATTTATATTATGAGCGCATATTGGTTTCATGCTCCACAACTCCAATTATTCGGGAGAAACAATCTCTCCAGCATCGGTCATAGCAATAAGCATTAATCGGCGCACGACGTCAGTTGCACGTTGATGACGTGATCCACCATTAGGAACCAAGAACAGTTTCTCTTCTCCTCTTCGTGTTGCGGACGTTAATTTAACAAATGCAACCAAATTAATCAGTCAAGATCAAGTACTTCATAACTCGTGTCGTAAAACTGTTGAGCTTTCAAATCTATTTTGTTAACGTCTATATAACACAAGTACTGTCGGTCCAAATTTTGACTACGTGATTTCAAATAACTAAAAAAACATCTTTCCCTATTCTGTACACATGATCCAGGTAGCGTATGTGGTGTTGCTGTAGTATGCTAAATATGCTCTGTAGATCAGCATCAAAAGCACTCCAGAATTCGTTGCTTCGTCTATCCATGATATGATTATGATACATCGAATGCTTCTGAAACGTAATGCATTTAGCTATCGTTTGCGTCCTGCGTGGTTGGTTTAATTTTCATTGACTTAAAGTAAAGCGTTTTGTCTACATAGTCAACTTGCTGTTACTCCGAATACGAAAGTTTAATGGAGACAAAATAGCAGCTGCTTTGCCCATTCGCTTATCAATCTCAAAGTTTTGAAAGTGGTTATGATTGTTGAATGAAGAAATGTGAAATTATGTATTGTGCTTTTACAACAGACACAAGAGCTCTGCGAAAACATACTTCTGTGCTCCTGAATTTTTGAATCTACTTCACGCCCATCTCGTCCTATCTGGATAAATAACACCTTTTTGAATTCCTCTTATCACAAGCATTGTGGACAAATTATTTTCAAAGGCAAAACAAATTTAGAAAAAATCCTTTTACATTTGAACTTAAACTAGACGTTAGCATGGATATTTCAACAGTGAATATTGGGTTAACCTTGTCTCTATTCCCAAGTCGCTTTAAACCTTGGATCGGAAAATCGGATCCAATCTCAAGGATTTACACCTTTGCTGTGGCGAGATTATTCACTCATTCAAATCCGGCAACTTTTAATCCGCTCAGCGACTCATACGAGCCGCATATCCATTTACAACACAGATCGATCGATTATCTTTTCACCGTGGCGTCATGACATTACAAGCAAAGCCCAGCGATGGCTGTTACGTGTGTCAAAATTGCCGAAGGCGGTAAGTTACAAAGACAGACACGCTAGCTGCTTCATTTGTTACGATGAAGTTTGTATGAATTGTGACGTTACCCAGACTGCTGATGCTATTGTAATGATTAAAAAAGAAGAAATGCCAGTAGTAATCTATATCTGTCATTCATACAGAATTGAACTTAGAAATTGTACAAAGACGAATATGAGCTCACACACTGAGACTGATATGGAAATATTTAATTTAGAGAATAGCACACAGAGAATTGAATGTTTATTAAATGACTTAATAATTAGAAAACTGAATCCTAGACTTGAACCTAAAGTTCGTGTTCAAATTCCGTATCATCAAATTTACGTTAATCCGCTGCTTGCTTACTTACTTCATATAATTCTAAGCCATCAATTGGATCAAGTTCAAGATTTCGTTTGTAGGTTAAAAAGGACATCTAAAGAAAAGCGATTTTTAATCGAGTTAGAGCAATTTTCGACGAAAATATTTGAAATCTTGTTTAGATTAACACCGTAAAATATAATGCAACATACTGTAAGAGATTTGCTTTTACCGTATGTGATTTTCTTAAATGGGGGGGTAAGTGTGCATTTACAGTTCAGCGTGCAAAAAATGCATATTTGCCCTAACAAAACATGGAGTTAAACTTGCTGTATTACTAATAAACTACAAGAAACTCCAAGCATTATTTCCGCACTAGTGAATGACATCAGAAACCCGTGCTCGATATTCAGCGTGTCATACTTTAGTATATTTACATGATGTATTCAGCTTTATATATCTTTTTTGCGTCATTAGTTATGGGGTGACTTGATTAAAATATATAAATTTTAGAATAAATAAATTCTCCTTCCTAAACCCCGGACTACACAACCAACGTCATTCGTTCGAACTCAATACAGAGCGATGTTGGCAATACTTCAAAAAATGCTTCATACGCCTTATTGCATCAATGTTTAGGACAAATTCAGGAAGCGTATTTGGCCAGCAAATTTCCCGAGAATGACAAGCAACCGAGCCTCCAATCAAGTAAAGTTTTTCGGAATAAAATTATTGGTCACTACACATGTGAAAGATGAATAATTGTTGTTGCACTTTAATCCTCACACGTAGTGGATAAGTGCAAATAATATAACAAATTTTTTACAGTTAATCGTACAAGGTAACGAACATACGGTGAGTGAAAATTTAATGTAACAAGTTATTATCCACAAGCACAAATTTCTAACACGAAAATAGATGCGTCACGCTTCAACTCTCGTTTAGCGATGGCCAATTTGTCTGGTGCTAACCGTCTTGGTCTGCTGAAGACTGGGGCACCGCGTGTTTCGATATGGTGTCTAACGTCGTGCTTAATCGCATTATTCGGTGTGTTTAGGCGGAATACTTCTGAGAACTCAGACAATAAGCTGCTATATTGTTCTGGAATATTCGGTGGTGATACGCGAATAAACTGTATAGCAGAACGGCATGGTATTTCCAGCGTTTTCAACTGTGTCAGGTTGTCGATAAGTGTACGGTACTTCAAATCGACGGACAAGTTGAAGTGTGCAAGGAAATCTGCACCTAATATGGCGCTTCGTACGTCTGCAACGGTGAAGATTTAACGAAAGTCACGTCTGAGGCCTAGGTTTGAAGTTAGTTAACGTTGGCTGAACTTTGTGATCTGCGTACCGTTTTTCGCCTGTAAAGTCAATAAGGTTTTGTTCTTGCGTTCCTGTGATGTGGGCGGGGTTACACTTATCTCATCACCCGTATCAATGAGAAAACGCAATTTATTCGAGCAATCAGTGACATAAAATAGGCGACTAATGTTTTTGCCAGGTGAAGTCATCGCCGTTACTGTCTGGCGTTAAACATTCCCTGTGGTTTGTGAGGTTTTACAGAATGGCAAGCACTTTCTAGCCTTTGAGTCGAATTGGCGGTGATAATGACATAGACTGTGCTCGCGTTTGTAGCTCTCTCGGGATGAACTTCTGTTTGAAGTGAGCGTTCGGCTGCGGCTAAGTCTTGATGGTCGATCGTTGAACATCTTTATTAGGGTTGAAATCTGTGAGGTCAATTCAGCGACTTGTTGCTTAAGCTGTTGTACTTCAGTCTCCACCACGAGCTTCAAAGTGAATTCTTGTAGGGTAGATGGTGACTTGGTTCTGTACACTGAATGAACTTAGTCTGCGGTGTCTGCTAGCTTTTGTAGAGGTATATCTTTCTCAAGAACCGAAAGAGATTTTCCTAAATCTACAGGTAAGTATTGAAACCATAGTTAACGTAAAACCAACTCATTCAGGTGGATCATATGTCGTAAGAGCTGAGAAGGGGTTTTGTCACCAATCTTTACTCCTGCTAACAATGTAGGCAAATTTTGCTCATCTGATGCGTTTGTTCTGTTGATCAACGCATTTTTAAGTGTGGTATACGGGCCGGTTTTGGTTTATCGTAAATAATATCGGCGACCTCTGTAGCAGCCTCGGTGGGTAAGTGTGCAACGACACAGTTGTACTCCTGTTGAGTGATGCGTCTAAATTCGAAAATTGCTCCAGCTTGAGCGAACCATAGACGAGGATTGTGCGTACCGAAACGTGGAAGTGTAAAATTGAAAATCTTAGAGCGGTGGGAGGTGTCGCTGAAGTTATTAGAAGTCATTGCAAAGAACTAAAGACTGAAAATATCAAAATATGGGTAGACTGTGCGAAAAAAAATCAGGCTAACCAAAAATATGTAATGAACCAGTTAGGCTAGTATAAAAAACTCGCTGTACAAAAATACGCAATCTGACTCACGATCAGTTCTTTCGATCCACGTACATATGATCCGCAATCCTCTTTTGGTAATTCCTTGTTATTCTTGTGATGACTTCAATATTTCTACTCGAAATATTACGTTCCCGAGAAGGAATTCCCAAAAACCCAGATCTACCAAGAATGCGGGTAACGCGAACAACAGAAGTGTATTGTGATTGAGTGATAAGTTGATTATGTAAAAATCGTATTCAACAGATGAATTGTGTTCACTGAGTTATCGAAAACAAACCGGTGAAATGTAAGCGATAACGTTAACAGGAAATCGATAAATCAATAGTACTATCGATCATCTGAGCGAAAGGATATTGTCAAAACAAATTGAGCTCAAAATATCAAAAACTGTACAATAGTTTTCTTTACCAGAAAAACTGTTAAGTAAAATTAGATTTGTACAATCTCGACAAACTCAATTCGAGAAGCTGAAAAATGCGGTGGCACTTCAATTTGAACGTTAACCATCATGATTACAAATGATCACACAACACGATGCTCTCATACTATGTAGAACCATGAAACGCGAGGAATAGTATATTCTCTGTGGTACTAATCATAAAAAATAAAAATGGTAATTGAAAATACAATGAAAAATAAAATTGAATTTACAAAATGCTCCAATAAACAACATTTTTCAAAATTCTTTCGAACATGGAATTCGCGAAATCAAGATATTTTTCTCTTATTATTCCAAGTTTTTTCGGCATGCCTGATTATTATTATGCAAACCTCTCATTATGCTGGTGAGAATGAACTTTATTATTATGAAGAATCAGCTTGTAAGTTTTGCACACCCAGCATTTAGGCCGTGAGAACTCATGTTACCGTGATCGTCGAAGATATCGAAACAGATTTAAAATAAAAACATTGAGCTCTGATATGCGATTTTGAGAAGAATTTCATGGAAAGAAATTCTGGACTATCAGTCACTTTCGAAACTAAGTATGTTATTGTTCTAATATTCAAGGTCACATAAATTTCATCTTATAAATTTCATGGTAATATCCGTGTTCCACGATATCTTCCAATAAAATAGATGCACCCTTTAGTCATGAAGTTTTCCAAATTTTTGTTGTTGACATTGCTAAATAATTACATAGTTCCACGGAAAAACATAGCCGAAGCTGATAGCATTAGTATGCTTCTATAAAATAATTAGTTCAAGTTGCACAGGGCTGAAGGTGACTAAAAGCCAATCACGTGCCCAGATTTTCTTTGACGGTATGCGGTTGAGCATTTAGCACTTAGATATTGAGTATACAGTTCGTACATTTCACACGTTTCGCTTCGATCAAAAACGATTATCGAATCTGCTCCTCAATCAGTCAAAAGGCTCCGTACTTTCGATCCCGAGGTCTCCATACCGTTTACCGTCAGTTTGCCCGCGTCCCCTTCAGAAAAGAAAAAGAAAAATCGGGTTGAAGTCGATCGTGACCAGTTGAATAATTCCAACGAAATTGAAGCACCATCGTGGGTCGAGATAATTGCCAAGCAATCTCACAAAAGACGCAATTGCCCAGTGAACTGCAATGTTCCAATGCCCGTCGCCACGACATGTACAAGCATACGGAGTGATAATCAAAGGAAATCTGCTGCTCCGTCCCTCACTGCGTGATAATAAGAACTATGCACCCCGATCACATTGTCTATTAGTTTTCAGAGTGCCAGAATCCAGCAAAGAGTCTCCATCTGATCGGCATGCAGGTGATCTGCAGCAACTTCAGGTGATTCTCGACAAAGTTCTTCATAATAACGACCAGGGTGTGACGATTAAAGCTCTTATACGCCTCGGTAAAAGAAAACCAGATATCGATAGACCACTGAAAATTGTCTTTTCAGGATCTGAAGACCCCGCTAGATTACTCTCAAACTCTCACAAATTGAGAGACACTGCGTTTGTTCTTAAACCTGATCTGTCATTAGAAGATAGAACTAAATTACGAACATCAGTTGAAGAACTCAAGCTCAGGCTACACAATGGTGAAAGCAACCTGACGATCAGAAATTTTCGAGTGGTCAGCCGTCAGAGGATGATTCAGCAGCCACTGCAGCTCAAACCACGAAGCTCGTTGCAATGCTGACAAATGCCCGAAGCATCTTGAACAAGAAAGACGAGTTTGAGACCCTTATACTCCGACATTCTCCTGTACTCTTTGCGGTAAGTGAAACGTGGTTATCGAGTAACATTGAAGATCGAGAAGTTTTCATGCCCAATTACTCCATCCGGCGATGCGATCGTTTAACTGACAAACACGGTGGTGTCCTCATTTACATTTCTAATGAGTGGATGATATCGGAAACCGTACAACATCGAGGTACCGATAATTTATGGGAGATGTTGATCTGCACAATTAAAAACTTTGAATCCCAAGCGCTTACTGTTCTTGTCTTTTATCGTAGTCCAAGATGTGTGGATGGTGCTTGGATGAATTTGATTCGAAAATACACTTCAAAACCGAGGATATTCATCATGGGCGACTTTAATTTGCCTGACATCGACTGGTCAATGTTATGCTGTAAGCCAGGGGCCTCCAGGCTCTCGTTATCGTTTCTCGACTTTGTAGTACAAGAAAAATTAATTCAGCATGTTTCCGATGCGACCCGTTATGGTATTTCATCATCCTCGTGCCTGGACCTGATTTTCACACGGCACGAGCACTGCATATCTAACATCGAACATCTGCAGCCTCTCGATTCCAGTGACCACGCGGTAATCCTAGCATACACATGCCTTCCCAAACAAAAAACGTTCAGGAATCAGCGCATCCCTAACCCGTGGAAGACTGACTTCAATGTTCTTATAACCGCCGCTAGCCAGCAGTCGTGGGATGTAGAGAATTTGAATCTTCACCTAGCCTGCAGAAAATTCTACGACAACCTACGGGAATTGTATGCAGCTCATGTTCCGATGAAGAAACACCCTAGCAGCTATCGTGGTCCTCCATGGTTTGATAAATGTCTACAAAGAATGATGCGTCATAGAAAGAGGTTGTGGTGTATCTTCAAATTGGAACCCACTGCGGTTAATTATGATGCCTACAAATCAATTCGTAATGCTGTAACGAAAGTTAAAAGAGACAAGCGTCGAACCTTTGAGAGATCATTAATCGAAAATTCTTCGTCTCAACCCAAAAGACTGTACGCTTATGTAAACAAACGTTTGAGAAGGAAAGACGACATTTCATTCTTATCGGACGACAACGGCCACATCCTCACAACAGATTCATCAAGAGCCGAAACTATGGCAGAATTCTTCGCATCATGCTTTTCTGGAGAGCAGCCCGACCTCCCGCATATCAACGCAGCCGACAATGCTATGCTTGACACTGTCACATTTAATTCCGATGCTGTGTACGGACTACTCAGAGAACTCGATCCAACCAAGTCTCCTGGATGGGATGGAATCCACCCAGTTATACTGAAACATCTGGCTCCAATAATTGCTCGGCCCCTGGCTTGTGTCTACCAAAAGTCATTTTCGGAGGGCGAACTACCTATCGAATGGAAATATGGTGTCGTTAAGCCGTTTCATAAACAGGGTGACAAGCACAAGCCTAGTAACTACAGACCAATATGCCTTACTTCTGTTCTGTTGAAGATCATGGAGAAGCTGGTGAAACGCTGCATTGAAAATTATATTTACAACCGCGACGTACTTTCTCCTACACAGCATGGATTTATCAAAGGTAGGTCTTGCTTAACCAACCTCTTAATCACAAGAGAGGCTTGGGCTGATGCAATAGACAATAAGATATCTGTCGATGTGATATTCTTCGACTTTTCGAAAGCTTTTGATAGGGTCAATCACCGGAAGCTGCTGCATCGATTGAGAGCATATGGGCTTGGAGGCTCGCTTTTGAAATGGCTTCATAATTTTATCGCAGATCGGCAATGGGCTGTGCAAATCAACGTGTCCCTTTCTCGTTGGAGGCCTGTCAGCAGTGGAGTACCACAAGGGTCGGTTTTAGGCCCTTTCTTATTCATTCTTTATGTGAATGACATAATACGTAGTCTGCAATCAACTTGCTTGATGTTTGCAGACGATCTGAAAATATGGCGCGCAGTTGCTTCATCAACTGACCGTGAAATACTCCAAAAGGATATAGACGCCATCAGCAAATGGGCATCAGTCAACGATCTTCCGCTGAATGCTACCAAAACGAAACATTTGACGGTAGGCGTTCTGGACCCCTTTGATTATTACATCGATGACATGAAGATTGAGAGCTGTACGGAGACCAGAGATCTAGGCACGATTGTGACTTCCAGCTTGAAGACCGCAGCAAACACTGCTCAAGCACGATCAAAGGCCTTGCGATGCTTGTGGGCCCTAAGAAGAACGTTTGCTGATTGGTCTATTCCTATGACAAAAATACTTTTTGGCACTTACGTTCGACCACTCCTAGAATACGGTGTTGTAGCGGCGTTTCCCTGCACCGCAGCCGAAGAGCGACTTCTAGAAAAAGTTCAACGACTTGCGACGAGATTCTGCACCAGTATCTGCAAGCTACCATACGCAGAGCGATGTCTGAAATTGAATATTTTCTCACTAGCCTACCGCAGGGTTCGTGGTGACATGATACTCCTCTATCGGATTGTTTGCCGGAACGAGCTTCCTGGCCTCATATCGCTTTTTGTAGTTATCTCTGACCATCGCACAAAGGGCCATAAATTTCGGTTGCTCGTCCACCGGATGAATCGTCTGTCGCACTGGTACAGATTTTCACGTGTTGTCGGCACTTGGAACAAACTTCCGGACAAGGTTGTTGAAGCGCCAAGTCTATCTCTGTTCAAGAACAGCACCGATCAATTTCTCTGGTTCGCCAAAGACGACTGCTTTGAGAAACGAATCCACCTCCCAGGATACCCGAGGCGTTGGTAGTTATGCCGGTTCAAGAAAGAGCTTAAATGGAACTTTTGTACTCCTTCTGCTCTAAATATAATTGTATTGTATTGTATTGTATTTTGTTTCCGGATATCTGGAAAGAAAGGTCGGGGTTCTCTTCACCAGCACGGTGAGAGGTCATCAATTTAGGAAACAATGCAATAGTATATGTGGACAATGTATGATGTATGAAATTACCAATCTAGTTAAGGCAAACTGCAGAACTGTCATAGACTGCATGTGGGCTAATATGCTGTCAGTTTGCCAGGCCTAGACAGATATGAGATGGAAAATGTAACAATACGTTTTTTTTATTTTAAAGTTTTTTTGTTAGACAATGTGCGCAAATACGGTAGACCATTTAGCGTGTAATTATCTTTCAAAGCCCAACGCATCGGGGAGGTTTACTATACAATCTGGGAGCTTGTTCCAGAAGTTAACCACAATTAATAAAATTTATATTTCTTTTGAATTACCGATATAATTCTCACTTCAAACAATCATTTATATAAGAACTAAGTTTATTTTTGTATTAAGTGTTTCGTTATGTTACTGTGAATAGTAAATCTAATTAATTTGTGTAAATTTCTCTGTTGACAACGTAGTTAATGCTAAAGTTTAAGTTCAAGTTTCACAGGGCTGAAAAGGATAACGGTGAATCCAGCCTTCAGATTTCGTTCGAAGATATGCGGTTGAGCACCCAACACTCCGATATTAAGTATACAAGTTCTATATTTCACGCTCGTTTTTCCGGATTACTTGAATTTATGGTAGAGGTTATCTTCACCAGCACGGTGAGGTCATTGATTCATTAAACAATACAAAAATGAGTAGAAAATACAGAAAAATGTTTTTGTCTTTTTCCATTTTTATTTATATACAATATTTGGGAATAGGGTTTGCCAGTTAGATTGCAATGCCCTCTTAATGCTTAATACGTTAGGGAAATAATGCGTGACATCTGAGAGCTGATTCCAGTAGTTGACCACACGGTTGCTAAAAATTACTCACGTATCAGCAGATTGGGTCTAGCATAAATAAGCTTCATATAATTAATCCTTGTAGAAGTTTTATGGGCAAGCCTTATAAATCCAATAATTTTATCTCCCATAAGACCATTTAAAATCGCGAAGGCTTTTATTAGATCGCATCGCAGCTTCTGTATCTACATTAAGGACAGGTCGATGTCCTCAAGCCATGGATCATAGGTTTTACCCGTCTGTTGGGTAGCGATTCTCAAATGGAGAAACGTCTAACAGTTTGAATATAAACAACTTAATGATTTTCTGGTTACGCGCATTAGGAATCATTCATTTATAGCATTATTTCAACATTATATCTCGTAAAATAGGTATTGAGCATAAATAACGGAGACCGTTTAAACATATTGATACAAGACCTTATTATACTCTGAAGAAGATTATTGCTCAACTAGACGATATTTTACGAATACATTCACGCTCATCTAACCATCGATCACTTTTACTAATATAAGTTAAAAATAAGAAAATCTCAAGCATATTGTAGTCAAGTATTTTATAACCGTATTTAATATAAATGTTAATGATCAATAGATTATCTGGTTGATCGTGATTTCCTAAAATGAATTTCGCATGCTTCCTTCCAATTCCACATATTCGTTAGATATTTATTGTTAAATCTCGTAGTATCGAGCTCTTAATTTTGCAGTAAAACTAGATAAAATAATTGTGGTTAGATCTGCTTTAACTTGCGCGTAACAACCAACTATTGCACTTTTTTTTAAAGCGAGAGGCATTTCAAAAATAGTTTCTTGTTGATGACTGTATCAATATATTCCCATCCAGATACTTTAAATATATCTCAACGTTTGCTGCATACGAGGGATCAGGAATTGCATTTAACAAAACTACAATGCGCTCAAGAGCTTATGATATGATGAGCCGTTAAATTCTGCGTTTACGTAGCTTGAGGACATGCTTACGGTTCTGTAGCTTTCCGGGAAAAGAATAAATAATTTCGCATTTCATTACAGAAAACATTCAGTAATATTTTACAGCAGAGAATAAAATAGCATAAAGACTGTATAGCTGACAATATGAAGATAATTTTAACCTCGTTTTCAAGTCTAGAAGCTCGCATATCTGCATCCACCACACTAGTCAAGCTTATTGTTCTCATTAGTTAATGCCAACGTTGTTCATAAACGTGTTACTATTTGAAGCTCCTCATTGGTCATAGAATAGTGCTGTAAGCCTTTCTGCAAAGTCATTAAATGAACTCGATATAGTTTAATGTAAGAATGATTTGCTTATCCGAGATTTACGTTTGTGCTCGAATCTTTACTTATAATTTGAGTTGCTGTTTTGCTCACATCTCTTCATTTTTTGAACACTCATATTGGATTTTCGCAAATGGAATTTTACTCTATGATTTCTAGGAAAAACATAGAGTGTGTTTGCGGATAACTGGTAGCTTACGCATAGTATGAACCAGCGAATCCTCGGTCTAAATAAAACCTCTTTCTGTTAGCAATTATGACTGATCACGTTTGTCGTCGTTTTCAAAAACCAATGCAGTGTATCAGCTTTGAAGCCTTTCCTCTCTGCGTGTAATCTGCGAATAATCCTGTATGCGATATTCTTGCTTTACTGATCAATTATGAGCATCTATCCATCTTTCGGTTATGTGCCTGAGTTTGCTAATCTTATAGAGTCATACTAAGCTGCACGACTATGTACAGAAACGTTAAAAACACAACCACTAACTATAGTGATTCTGTGTTTTGTAAAATAGCAATGCAGTTACAGTGATACGTTTTGGTGACGTAAATTTTGAGTAGTTAACGGTGATAAAAAAGGAACAATAAAAATGTAACCAATTCATGTGAACCTTGAAGGATATCAGCCAAACTGTGTTTATCCTATGAAACCTAATTCAAGATAACAATATGTTGAAGTGAAATATATTTATTTCTTTCGAATATCAAAGAACAGTGACAGATGATGTTTACCGTCATTTTCGATTTTATAACAGAAATCCAACTTGCTTGCATTCGCCGTAACCTATCACCAGATTTCTACGCAAATATCGCACTAATTGTGATTCGGTGTTTTTGAAATTTTATTATCTGTTTCAACATTACCAGCCCATTCAAACGGAACAACAACTTTATTTTTCTAGCTGCTACTTCTATTCTAGATATATAATTATAATTGTAATTAAATGTCATAGAAATTTATGAAACGTTTTCATAGAAACAAAGTTCAAACTATACTTTTTAATTAGGCCTAAAATTTATTTTCTTACATCCACTGCGACTTATTATAAAAAAGTTATAATGATTACTCCGGCTTCCGATGACCAACTTGTTTTATTGGGATATAAAGATTTGACTTTATCTTCTTTTTTCATATGCATTTCACATTTTAATTCACTAAAAAATTCGTGTGGTTTCACATTGTATAGTTTTATTATCGCGATGAAGGATGATCTAAATTGAGATTTTTACTTATCGGAGTTGATCACAATTGCATACATGTTTCACGCACGTTCTTCGTGTATTCACGCTATTAGGGTTTCGTGTTGCAATGAGCTATAAAGCCCACGCTTGACCCATTATGGCGCGACGGAAATCCATGCAAATGAGCATTTTTGTTCATGGTCATGGGTTTAAACCCAATTTACATGAGTTTGGGCTCAGGTGATTGAACAGGTTGGTCTTACCAACATTATCAACCAGTAGCATAAAATCGCAACTTGTTTACCGTTCTTCCAATCCAGATCCTACTTTCCTTACGTCATGAGTGCAAACATCACGAATCCGCTTGTGGTGTGTGTGATGGAAATGCATGCAATTGAACATTTGTGTTCGTGGTCATGGGTTTAAACATTATCTACATGAATGCGAGCTCATGTGATTGAACAAGTTGGTCGCCCCAGAATGATCCAACTGTGGCATACAAGTGTCATATAAATCTGTTGTAATTGCTTATTGGTAACAACAATTCCTGAAAATGCATGTCGCAGTTATAGTGATTTTGGCTCTTTTGTTGTAAACTCACTGCATGCACTACCAGTGGTAATGATTGTTGGGCAAATAAAATGTAGTATGTTCCTGCAGTATTGGATAATTCCAACAAATTAAATGCAATTTTTCCCAGATGCCCGTTGGCCAATAAATACAAACCGAGAAGTAGAACTGAACAATTATGCTCTCATCTAACACGCTATCATCTAAAATTGCTGAGGAAATCGGAGCTGTGATCCTGAAAAAGGTTGGTGCCAAATGTGAAACATCCGAGGAACATCGGCAAATTCATGCCGCCATCAAATACTATCGGTTTGTGCTACTTCAAATTATGTTAATTATGTAAAGGGCTCTGAAACTTATAAAAGAATTGGAAAACTGCATTTATGAACGCTATTTGACCAGAATGAATTTGTCTAAGGATGCACGATCAATGAGCCAAATGGTTCCTCTGTTTACTGGGAAAAACCAGTTATCTCGATCTAAAGACTATCTAAAAAAGGACGACAGGACAGTTCGCTTAACCGCGGAGGAAAAATGTATCGTTTTTCACAGTGAAATGGAGGAATATCGTAAAGACATTGAACGCCTACGATCATGGGGTGACACTGAAATTTCAAATTACACGGTAATTTCCGGCGGATTTTTCATAATTCAGGTTGCGTTGACATCGCTGAATGCAGATTATGACGAGTTAATGCGGACGAGAGCCATTTTCGACAAAATTGTCACTCTGAAGGTGAACAATTCAGAGTTGCTTGTTGGTCCAATGAAACCGAGAGGCACAATGGAAAAGTTTCATCATATTTATAACAATCGGATGGTACGTCTTTTATTGTAATTGCGAGTTTAAATCCGAGTTTTACTTCTGCAAATTAGAAGAGTGTTGCTTAGAGAACACCACCACATTACAGGTAGACGAACCGGTTCAATCTGATTGTACTAGCTCCAATAGTTTGGTTACATTGACTTACAATCAAATCTCACATTTATCGATCTGTTATTGCAGGGTAATTCTGAATCTAATTTAGGATTTTACTACATGTTTAGGCACCTGTACTTGCTTGCCCCCTTTCAATAACCACTCATAGATCTTACTAGTTCTCACAAAAATTTTCCATGCACCAAAGCGGAAATTTTCATTTCATTGTAATTACCATCCTTCAAATTCCGATTAATTCTCCAGAGTTTCATTGTTGATCTGACATCGCATAGTCTAATTTGTCAGCCGGTGTATTTTTATGTTCAGATGAATCAACACTTATATGGTTTTATGCAGCAGTGGCATCGAGGTTCCTCTTTTGCCTAACAATCTTTTACTGTTCTGACGCACGTGGACTCGTATTTTATTCGCCAGAACTGATGAATTTAGAGTGCACGAAACTGGTTTCGGTGTGTGCCAGAAAAGTGTAAAAACCGACACTATCTGGCCATTAATAATATATAGTTAAAAAGGCAACAATTTACAACACCACAACATCACATCAAGTGCCAAAAATAATAGTATGTAACGTGTAGAGTATATCAAACGTACTAATTGATGTGTGCCAATCTCTGGATCTATCGAAATTCCAACAAATGTTTCGATTAATGTTACTTGAATACTCACAACGTCCCAACGAATCATTTGGCACAAAGACATTAGAGTAAAAAATCGCGAGAGCATCTGCGGTTTCTAAAGCGGTCTCACATTAACTATCTTTTATTGCGCACTGTGCTTAAGTGTTTGAACAGTTCGGTTGTACCAACATCAAAAAACATTGTTGTGACGTTTTGCATAAAATCCTGTGGAGTTTTAATTCGCGTGGATCCTGAGCGTACGATCCCTGTGTTCAACCAGCCCCAAACAAAGATTGGGTTGTGTGATAGGAAAGAACGCAAATACTGATAATTTTTATGGCTTAACGTTATATTTAAAATATAATGCGGATATTGTTTCTAATCAGAATGCAATATCTTGGGAAATGAAAACTGAACTGTGCGAACATTCCAGTTGTGGCAAATGAAATTATTTCAGCGAAGTACTATGACTCATACCATGTCAGTGTTATCGTTCACAGTATGTAACGTTTGAGTCACAGAGCATTAAACAAAGAACGTGATCGGTGGCCTGAAAATGTCACTATAGTATGTAATAAGTAATGCGAAATTTGCATCTTGACATGCGTAAATAATAGTGAGAACAGACATTGAATTTAGAACATGTGGGTGCGCCACTATCACCACTATTCCTTTCAAACCAATATGACTCCGGTTGTAAACTATTTCTTGAGTCATCCTTTTTTATACATTTTCTGGCTTTTACCTTACAGGATACAAATATTCAAAATTTGATTGTGGAAACGAATACATTGAAACAACACAAAAAGCGTTTGTGCAAGCACATTCGAGAATTGGAAGAAGGTGAACACACAGTGGACAGGCTAGATCTGCGGTATTTGCAAATTCAGTGTGAGCAGGCCATTTCACAATTACAACACTTGTACAATCAACGCGTTAACACCAAAGCCCGCTTTGCCAAAGTCAATCAACTATTGTTGAAAAGTAAGGTAAGCCGCGTTCATCTCAAAACCTCAAAATATGGACCCATTTGAATTTTGAATTATTGGGGTGCTCAGATCCCTTACTTTCCATAATATCTTAACTTTGTGCGTCTGGGTCCATGAGTGGATTACCCGGTTTCGTTCTATTTATTCGAATAACGCGAGTCACGACATACACGCAGCCACTCAGCGACACTGCAAATTCTCCACTCCCGTATCAGCTGTCGCCGATATTTTCATTTTGTACGTGTCTGTTTCCTTTGGAATTCCCTCCCCGAAACTCTTGTCATCTCTCCCAGCATCGAAACGTTTATTCGAAATTTGGATACTTATTTGTTGCATAACGATTTAACGACACCTGCGTATTGACTCATGGTAACTATACAACTCGACTATACTTGACATAACATGTTTATTTTTATACCTATTTCCAGAACGAATATTTACAACCTCATCTTGTTTCGTAGTTTACAGACAGGTTTGTACTTAACCATCTTTAAACTATTACAAATTTCTGGCGATTTTATGGTCGACAACGTGTGTAGGGATTGTTGGACATGGCCGAACAACTGCAAACTTCGCTGAACTACATAAATGACGACCAAGATTATACTTAGGCATTGATGGTTAAATGACTCCAATGGCGTATATCCTCTGACATCAACGGTCACATCTCTTCTCCGTTAGGTGATATATGTTGGACCTCTGCTTCGCATATTCGTATTATGGGTCAATTTAAACACACCGAGGTCTTTTTCAGTTTTAATAACCATTGATTTTTCTTCTTCTGGATCGGAAGCAGAATTTATACAATCCCATTTGAGCTTCTTCACAACAACAAACAAGTTAGACTTTTGCTGGCATGACAAGCACTGACATTAGAGGAACATCACTACATTACTCAGAGGATCAGGTCCATCCATCTCAACAAATGCTGATCCAATACGGTCTTTAATAGCTGTTCTAATGATGGAGACAGGAGCTCCAAGTTTCAAGCGTTCACCACCCGTGTGGGTGGTGGCGGTCTTTGTCCACATTTGAGGGTGATTCAATATCTACGGTCCTCCCCATCTAGACCTTTAGATGTTTAAGCGGAAGCAGTGTCGTCTTGAAGTTGACTACCTGCGAGCTTGACACCAGTCGGTGAAAGGCATATCTCACATAGCGTGCGAATGATATCGCATGAGTCCTTCTGGAGCCAGCGATACATCACAGGCTTCATTCCACCACATCGAATATGCATCCACTTCCAACATATTTCACAGTAAACAGCTTTAGCGTTATAGGCAAACTGTTTCGAACATACAAGACTAGAATCCCCAGAGTGAGCAGCGGAGCTTCCATTCTACTGAGACTTCCTTGCAGTCGATGTTGCACGATCTACTTTTGACCATTTTCGAACCCGTTGAAAATTGAATAAAATTTCTTGTGATAAGCTTGAAATAGCACGGATATCCTCAATAACATCAAAATTATTGTAAGAAGCAAACTTCCACTTTGAATTTGTAATTTGATTTACAAACGAATTTCGTGAGGACCCCATCCGATAGCACGATGCGGCCCACTGCGCGTCAGAATCAATTGCAAGTTGATTATTTAGTTGAAAGTTTCCATCCTGGTGCGAAATTTACCTATTTGACATTTCTCGGTTTATGACGCTCAACGGAGAACCTATATATCATTGGCGTTACAAACAGCTTAACAGTGTTTATATGAGGCTTATTCTGAAGCAGCTAGCGCTTACAGATTTATCTACACCTTTGAGTTGCAATAAAATAATGGACAAACGCCAGTTTAACGGGGAAAGATTCCGTTTCATAGATAGCGAAAAACCATTGATAAATTGAGGATAGCAAAGCATTGTTGCAGGCTTCAATACATTCAACGGGAATCCAGTAATCTACTGGCGATTTATCACTCTTCCATGTTACCGAGCACTTAATATTTCGAACTCTGGTGGGGCATTACTATTGACCCGTTCGTTACGTTTATTGACTGAAGTTTTACGTTCACTTGAATATCTTATTCTATAGGTACAGCCATTATCATTACTAACACGTTCCTCATTTATAGCTTAGATCAAACACGGATGGGATAGTCTGAAATTATTTTCAGCACTCTCATACGGATATTTCTTTGAAACCAGGAACAGCTTACATCTGAGATCAAAAGCGGCATGTATAAACAGACAGACAAAAAATCACCCTCTTTTTTTCTTTTTTCTCTCATCATGTACCTTCTTCATGGTATACTTGTTGGCACATCGTCTGTAAAGACTTGTGTGAATAAATAAATAAAATAAATAATAAGATGCATGGCTTGTTGATGTGGTTGATGATGCATGAGCCTGAGTCGGGTTTAATTGTCTTTGGTATAGGTGTCGCAGTGGCTCAGCAAATATGACATTTGACTTTAAAGCGGACGGTCATGATTGGAATCCGACTTCGGTTGCAGTAATCTGATCGTGTGCTTAACTCAGATTCCCAATATACCTGAGTGTAAACAGATTATAAAGAAGCTTGAGATAAGCTCCGGCTCTATTTGCCAAACTCACACATTCAAGTTTTAGAAACAATACAGCCTAATGTGAACTCTCATTAAAATCAAATCACATTGATAACTAGCATTGGAATGAACAAGCAAAATCCGTATAAGTTAAGGTGTAGTTGTGCTTTTACCAGTGGCTATTTTTACTAAGCGGTGGCGTGCGCTAGACATTGCACCTCAATTCCAGACCCGACGACATTCGTCTAATAGCAATCATCGGTAAACTTCACATACATTCCAAATTTATTATCACTGTTGCCCCACCACACGCCTGGTTTATTTGTTCAAAAAATCGCGGTTAACTTGCTTAAATCATTCGTGATTCTACTCACGTTTATAGTTAGTGATACATAATAAATAATTCCCTGTAGATTTTCTGTTCGGTTAGACGAATCATATTTATACCAACAAAGTAATTGGTGAGCCTTGAGTTGCGAGTTCCGTTGTCCCGTGAGGTACGGTTGTCGGTCCCTTACTGTTTAAGGTATTTGTTATCCATCGTGATTTAATAAAAGTGTTTGATTTTAGCAGGCGATCTCAAATTACGGGCTTCCGAATCTACGCTGGAGCAATGCGAGAGCCTGCAAGAAGACCTTAACGAAATTTTTGTTAGGATCTGGTCAACCGTCGCAATCATATTGCCTTATAAACAAGTCATTCGCACAGAAGCTGATATAAAAGACCTTGGGGTTATAGTGTCTGGGAACTGCGAACCGTATTCTGTGTGCAATTCGCAAATCGTTCTCATTATAACAGCTGATGCATTCGAGGCGCGCGCTCAACAGATCCATCAATGACTTTGGACTTTTGGCTCTATAACCACTAAATATAGAATAGTGAAATGCGTTCAAACAAATGCGAACCCGTGCTAAAAAGATGGTTCACGGAATTACATCATTGAGCTACGAATAACGTCTAGCAAAACTTGACTTAATGCTATCTGAGTATTGTTGAATCAGAGTGATTTGCTGATAACAAGGCGGATCTTGCTGGGACAGGATGACAATGAGATGTCAAAGTATTTCACGCTCACATAGAATGCTAGAACTAGAGGTAACCTTATGAACCTCTTGAAACGAAAAACCCAGCCGCTTGCTGCCAAGTGAATCATATCCCAAAGGATATTGACAAGCTAGAATACCCTTCCGGAAACTCTCTTTTCTGCTAACATGGAAGTGCAGTTAAAATATGCAATCGAAATATGATTTCTAGTTGATTTGGAAAGGTCACAAACGTGGGTACTGTACATGCCTTATCTACGTCATCGGCGTATTTAAGACTGATTCACAACTGACACATTTATTCACACCGTTTTCAAATAAAGATAATCCATCGAACTATTCACAAAGTTGATCACGACGGTCCATAATGGAAGCACTGGACTCGAGTTTCGCTCTTATTTGAGCTCATCAGCAGTGCATATCCACCGCTTCGGGGGCGGGATTCGAACCCCCGACCATCACCATTGTAGTCCCACGCCTTAACGACTTGGGCTACCGTCCACCGTTTGACCGATCGCAATTAAGCGTTTATGAACTGTTCTCCAGACTGGCACATTTGAGTAGCTTTGTTTGCCCGACCAGTTCAGAAGGAGCCAGCAATATCTATTGTGGTCGCCCAACTGAACAGATCTCCGCGTCAGGTCTTCCCATCAGATACAGTGTAAGCTAACACCGATTAGATCTGATGGGCATTGTTGTTGTAAGCGATATTTGGAGAATAAGTTGTTTATATTTGTAACTACTCATCCGTGACAAGCCCATCGAACGATTCACAAAGTTGATCACGACGGTCCATAATGGAAGCACTGGACTCGAGTTTCGCTCTTATTTGAGCTCATCAGCAGTGCATATCCACCGCTTCGGGGGCGGGATTCGAACCCCCGACCATCACCATTGTAGTCCCACGCCTTAACGACTGGGCTACCGTCCACCGTTTGACCGATCGCAATTAAGCGTTCATGAACTGTTCTCCAGACTGGCACATTTGAGTAGCTTTGTTTGCCCGACCAGTTCAGAAGGAGCCAGCAATATCTATTGTGGTCGCCCAACTGAACAGATCTCCGCGTCAGGTCTTCCCATCAGATACAGTGTAAGCTAACACCGATTAGATCTGATGGGCATTGTTGTTTAAGCGATATTTGGAGAATAAGTTGTTTATATTTGTGACTACTCATCCGTGCCAAGCCCATCGAACTATTCACAAAGTTGATCACGACGGTCCATAATGGAAGCACTGGACTCGAATTTCGCTCTCATTTGAGCTCATCAGCAGTGCATATCCAACGCTTCGGGGGCGGGATTCGAACCCCGGACCATCACCATTGTAGTCCCACGCCTTAACGACCTGGGCTACCGTCCACCGTTTGACCGATCGCAATTAAGCGTTTATGAACTGTTCTCCAGACTGGCACATTTGAGTAGCTTTGTTTACCCGACCAGTTCAGAAGGAGCCAGCAACATCTATTGTGGTCGCTCAACCGAACAGATCTCCGTGTCAGGTCTTCTCATCGGATACAGTGTAAGCTAACACCGATTAGATCTGATGGGCATTGTTGTTTAGGCGATATTTTGGAGAATAAGTTGTTTATATTTGTGACCACTCATCCGTGCCAAGCCCATCGAACTATTCACAAAGTTGATCACGACGGTCCATAATGGAAGCACTGGACTCGAGTTTCGCTCTCATTTGAGCTCATCAGCAGTGCATATCCACCGCTTCAATAATTTCTCCAATGTACAGTCCATAGGAGATCAGGAGAAATTAAAATATATATCAAACTCTACAAAACAACCAGATTTCTGCAAGCAAAAAGCAAAAACTTCTAACTTCAATTTTGAATTGTGAAACCACAGCATCATTTCGGTGCAGTCGTATACGAAATGACCAACTCACCCTTACTTCAATCATAACAAAACCAAAGGTGTGCTTAGTATATCGGTGCACCCTTTGCTGAAAATGACTGCAACTAAGATGTCTTGGTGTATAATCGCATACACAAACGAAAATATAAAGACCGTTACTAGGTCATGGTGTGCAAATCTGATGCACCGGTGGTATCACGCAAATTGAAAACAACTGTGCAAAGTTCAAAGTAACATCGCGTATATTTTTCATGGAAAATCAAATCAATCTGACACGACGCAGGTTAAAATATTAAATTGTTCCTGCAAACAAAATTTGCGAAAACAGTTTGAGCGAAACGTTTGATGATTAATGTTGACATAATTATGCGTAACCGGAGGGACTAAACACAATTTTGAATACGTGCTTTGTGGGCGTGACACTGTTCGCATTCGTTTTTAGGTCTAAATTAGCACACTTCAGAAACACCCACTCTTGATAGAACTCAATCAATGCGGGACAGATTGAGATTATAGTGAAGTATTAGCAGTCCGATATAATTATTTTTGACTACGTTTTATTTTCAATGACGGGAAGTGATGATATTTTACTTGTCATAATTTATACAGACGTTCTCATTGTTCTGATGTCTGCGAAATAGTAGCCAGGATAAATCGTCTTCGTATTTCAGTGTTGAGACAAAACAAAATTGCCTAGCGCAATCCACGTTTTGAGAAACTTTGACGCGTGCAGCGAAAGTCACTTGCTCGTTTTCCCTCTAACATTTGCGAATGTCGATACATGTTCGATGGAAGTATTTCTTTTGTGAGGTGCAAACAATATCGGTGTTATGATATTCAAGCTCTCACCAGATACCTATCCGACGCGCTTAACTTAAACTCAAGTGGTTGATCCCAGCGAAGGATTTATGCAGACCAAACCTACAAACAAAAGAAGATTGCTTTGACCGAGGGGGCATTGCAGTCAATAGAAGCATTTTCTGATTTTCCGAGTTTCAAATTTGCTCACGTTTATGACACCTTCAAACTTCGCGAATAATTATTTGAATGTATTCGAGACCGATCGGGAGTCCATAATCATGATAATAGAGTTCGCAATGAATCGGTTATAGTAAGTTTGTGGTAACATCTCGCTTCTGAACACAGAAGCTTCGTCAGAACACGGGTGTCGGTACGAACAGCGTTCAGGTATAAATTGCATTTTCTTGACCAATCCTGAGTTCACTAAGCTACACAGGGGAGATCAAGATAATTGATCAAGATAATTGATCACACCTAATTGCTGTGTTCATCCCTAATTGTTTATTAATTGTTCAGGTCAGCGTATGCCGACACACTGCTTACGTAATCATGTGCGTATTAGGTGTGATGTTCGTTAATCCTAATCCGCTGCAAAACCGAACGCCAGATTGTTGAGATATCCGCCCCATCCACCTTGTTCACCGCATTCGCCCCAGCCTTTGTTATTTCAACAGCCTCGGCGTCGAAGTCTTTCCCTATAAGATTTCACACCCCGTCTTATCACTTTCACGTTATCAAGATCTACGCTGTGTCCAGTGTCTAGCACGTGTTCAGCTAGGGCAGAATCCCGAATCAGTGATTGATATTCACTGGGATTGCGGGGTCGCTTTCCCACTCGTTCCTGTGTTCGTTTAACCTAGTGCAGAGTTCTCTAGACGTTTGCCCAATGTAAACACCCGCGCAACCCTTGCAGTTGATTTGGTAGATGCAGTTCGTCGCACAACCTAAAGGAGTCTTATCTTTGAGATGCATTAATACGGAACGGAGAGTTCTACCTGACTTAAATGTTACTCTAATACCTGCGCTATTCAATTGTCGACTTATTCCTTCGGAGGCGCTTTTGACATCCGGTAGAGATACCGTAGCTCGCCAAACCTTTTCCGTCTTCGGTTGCGGATATCTAATTCGGTTCAATTGGCGTTTAATTAAGCTCTTGGGGTACCCATGATTTGCAAGTCGGCGACTGACTTCTCCATGAGCTCGTCTCTTAGCTGCATCATCGCTAAAGTGGCGGTCAAACTTGTAGAATAGCGATTTTGCTATGGACTGAAATACCCTTTTGCGGTGCGCAGATGTGAATCTCAAAATGGCATCCGTGTCGATAGGCTTACGATATACCGTTGTTCTTATCTTGCCGTTATCTTTTTGCGCGAGACAGTCCAAGCACAGAAGTGTCCCTTCCGTAGACTCGGTTTCCTTTGTGACATGGATTTTCGGATTCAAACTATTGAGATAACTATGAAATGCTTCTAGTCTGTTTCGCTTTATGATGATGAATGTATCGTCGACATAGCGCCACCATATTTTTGGTTTCAACGTTTCGTTTCTCAAAGCTATCTCTTCAAAGTGCTCCATGTACATATTCGCTAGCACTGGAGAAATGGGTGAGCCCATCGCTAAACCATCGTTTTGCTTGTATAGCTGTCCATTAAATAAGAAGTGGTTCATATTTAGACAAATTGCTACACCGTTGATGATTTGTTGTACACTCAAGTTGGTACGATCCTTCAGGGTCATATCGGAGTTGAGTGATTTCCTCACTAATTCTAAAGCGCTTGTAGTGTCAACATTCGTGAACAAGGAGCTTACGTCAAAACTAACCATCATCTCATCCTCCCCAATTGTTACGGTACTTAAGCGACGAACAAAATCAAACGAGTTCTTAATAAAAGAATTCGTGTTACCAACTAATGGTTACAAAAGCTGAGCAAGGTGCTTAGCCAATTCGTGTGTTGGGGATCCAATGCCGTCTACAATGGGCCTTAAGATGATGCCTGCCTTATCCAAAGTCAAGTTAAAGCACGACAGTTTGAGTTGAGGTTTGAGACAACATGCGATATACGATTTGAGACAATTATTAAAGACTAATACTCAAATAGATCTGTATTATTCAATAATTTCTCCAATGTACAGTCCATATGAGATCAGGAGAAATTAAAATATATATTAAACGCTACAAATCCTCCAGATTTCTGCAAGCAAAAAGCAAAAACTTATAACTTCAATTTTGAATTGTGAAACCATAGCATCATTTCGGTGCACTCGTATACGAAATGACCGACTCACCCTTACTTCAATCATAACAAAACCAAATTACGAGATGTAAGGTGTGCTTAGAATATCGGTGCACCCTTTGCTGAAAATGACTGCAACTAAGATGTATTGGTGTATAATCGCATACACATACGAAAATATAAAGAGTTTCACTAGGTCATGGTGTGCAAATTTGATGCACCGGTGGTATCACGCAAATTAAAAACAACTCTGTCAAATTAAACGTAACATCTCGTTTATTTTTCATGAAAAATCAATTCAATTTGACACGACACATGTTAAAATATTAAATTGTTCATGCTAACAAAAGTTGTGAAGGGAGTTTGAGAGAAAACTTTCATGATTAATGTTGACATAATTATGCGTGAAGGGAGAGACTAGACACAATTTTGAATACGTTCTTTGTGGGGTTTGACACTGTTCCCATTCGTCTTTATTTTTAAATGAGCTCACTTCAAAAACACCCACTCTTGATAATACTTAATCAGTAGCGAGGCAGGTTGAGATTATAGTAAAGTAATAGCAGTCCGATATAATTATTTTTGACTACGTTTTATTTTCAATGACGGGAAGTGATGATATTTTACTTGTCATTATCTATACAGACGTTCTCATTGTTCTGATGTCTGCGAAATAGTAGCCAGGATAAATCGTCTTGGTATTTCAGTGTTGAGACAAAACAAAATTGCCTAGCGCAATCCACGTTTTGAGAAACTTTGACGCGTGCAGCGAAAGTCACTTGCTCGTTTTACCTCTAACATTTGCGAATGTCGATACATGTTCGATGGGAGTATTTCTTTTGTGAGGTGCAAACAATATCGGCGTTATGATATTCAAGCTCTCACCAGATACCTATCCGACGCGCTTAACTTAAACTCAAGTGGTTGATCCCAGCGAATGATTTATGCAGACCAAACCTACAAACAAGAGAAGATTGCTTTGACCGAGGGGGCATTGCAGTCATTAGAAGCATTTTCTGATTTCCCGAGTTTCAAATTTGCTCACGTTTATGACACCTTCAAACTTCGCGAATAATTGTTTATAAAAATCGAATGAAACAGCTGCTCAACTTTTGGGCTAACTTGCAGTAAACTCAATACACATAACTCCGAAAAATTGTGAGTTACAGTAAGATTCTTTGACTGTAGTAATTGTTTTAGGAGATGATTCCGGGTGTGTATAATTAATTGAGAACACGAGGATATTTCGTACTTATCGTTGAGTAAAATCATGTAATTTTAGTTATAGCATTCGCTATTGAAAAGCCGAATTATTGAAAGTTTGTCGTTAATATATAGTTTTAGTTATGGTGGACAGGCTTGGTTAGAATACTCCAAAACAGGAGGTACATATGTGCTTGGCAACCATGTTCAGACTTTGGATATGAAACTCCTGAATGCTGTCGGGGCTAGAGGTTCAAGACATACATGCACTTAGATATTTTTTGCTGTAGATCGGACGAGAAAATGCGTGCCTAGCTGAAACGTGTTGTATAGAGATTTGCAACACAGCATCATTTTAGATTTTACAGGATTAATGGTCGATTCATTATTCGAGGAACAAACGTGTTGATTGCGCAGAGCGTAATGTCATACAACTGTTATTCGACCTAGCACTTTTGCTAATTATAATATCATCGGCAAACAGTGTCTCCTTCTTGCCCATGATGAGTGGACTCAAGAATTATATGGTTGAAAAAACTTCCATTGATATTACCTCCATATGTCGAAATCCGTTGACCGCGAGCACAACAATATTTTCAAGCAGAAACTGAAAAGTTGTGTTGCTATTAACAGATTACTAACCAAATTTCCAAATTTTCCTAGCCGATCGGCTTGCTCCACTCTCTGTGAATTGTGCTATTTTATAGGGAATCCTTCCTCGAACCATTCCATTAGGCATTTTTTCCATCGACATATGAACTCTCATAACGCTTATCATCGTACTTTTCATGACGGCATAAATTTGTGAGCAATTAGCTGGAAGACTGCGAATAGACTGATAAGTATTTGGACAACTTGCTCGCTCGGTCTGTAAATAATCGGCAATAATTCAATTTCAATAATTTTCACATGTTGAACATTTGAAAACAAATGTGGTTCCAATATATCTATTGGTGCACAGAGTCTCGTGGGCCTCGGAACAAATTGTTTTAGGTGTGTTTGGTATACAACATCCCTTGTATGTAAACCACTGCAAATCCGTCCGTTTCAAATCTTCACAGAGAGAGAATCAGAATTTTTTGAATATTCTAATTAGAGATAATAACCAATATAAAAATATACGTAGAGTGGACCCACGATGGCATGTGTACTTCAACCATGGTAGACATACATTAAAATCAAGTCGCCGGTCTCAAACGGAACCAGATTTTGAGCGAATAAAATTCATGAAATATTTCGCCTATCAACGTCGTTGTCTCTGAGAGGGATTGAATATTAGTTGACAATATTTTGATTACCGAAAATCACCCTGTGCAATACTTATTTAATTTAAGGATATCGCATAAGAAAAGAGCTGACACATTGACTGTAACTGTTACTCACTGGTGCTCCTCTGTATCGACATTTTCACCTTGCGAGTTGGATTCACTTGGAACAATCCCCCCGATTATATTATATGCTATATATTATCCGAAGAAAAATATTATATAAAGAGCCATGGATATACATGAGCCACCTCACTGTTCAAACGATATATTTTACTCCCCTTTTGATTTTGATCTGATTGTTAAACTGCTCAGTAAGCAACCAAATTCCGATTTGCTGGTAAGATTATTCGTAGTTCTCATATTACCCTCCCTTCTTTGTAAAGCTCTATGCTTTTCAGACAATTAAACTGAAATTAAAATGAATATGTTAAGTGTTAAATGCGTCGTTCCAGCAAAGGCATATATATAGATTATTTAACCATCTTCAACAACGCTCTGTTTATGGATGTCATTTCACTCTGACACGACACAAGTTACACTATTATTTTTTTTTCGTACAAAAACGAGCACGTCTTGAATAAAATTTAGGAATAAAGTATGAGAGAGAAATGTGTTATTAAAGGATGAAATATTGACTGCTTGCCAGAGGAGACTCAACAAAATTTTGAATAGGTGCTTCTGTAGGCATGATATGTCGTTACCGGTCTATAGTTTTCTCTGTTTGAACGGTTATCACCTTTATAAATATATATTACCATCCCTGCTTTCCAATCCGGGGCGTTTTTTCCTACATTAATTGTGATATTGAATAATCGAGTAAGAGGAGCAGTCACAGTAATGCGACACCATCGGAGTATAGCGTGCCAGGCTGTGCCAGGGGACTACATTTTGTTTATTTGACAAAGTTCCTACCCAACTCTATATTTATTGATGAGTATATCACCTAGTGATTCCAAACGAATTGAATTTGGTATAACTTGATATGGCATACAGCGCTTGTGGTTGATGAGATGTGAATAAGACGTTGCTTATGCATCGGCATATCTTGGGCATAATTCTTCAATTCAATCGCTTCCAAGTTACTTCCGTAAACATTCTCATGAATTAGCCAAAAATCTTTCGTTATAGTTAACCACTTCTTTGTTCTACTACGGACAACAAACTGATAAACATAGTTGAATTTTGGAGTATAAAACTCGAGTTTTCTCCAATTGGTGTCCTGCACAACTTAAATGAAATCATCAACTTTAATATTCTCATGTCATTTGACCAAATGTTTAAGATGGATTATTTCGCTCCATTGAGTTGTTTGCCAACCATCTGTACTTCTTAGCATTGATTTATCTCCCTCTTATTCATCAGTTGCAGCGTACAGAGTTTTATGTAATATTTGGTATTGAAGCTCGCTTAATCACGTTTTCTATTGCTCGATGATTTAACCTACCGGAAGCAACTACACACACTATATGTGCTGATTCTTTCAATAGATTTATTC
Source organism: Atriophallophorus winterbourni (assembly GCA_013407085.1). NCBI lineage: Eukaryota > Metazoa > Platyhelminthes > Trematoda > Plagiorchiida > Microphallidae > Atriophallophorus > Atriophallophorus winterbourni. The sequence goes on from JACCGJ010020263.1 coordinate 107,215, forward strand.
AGGATAGGATGACTTCCCACCACTTTACTACTGAGTAACAACCAAACCGATTCCGATCAGAACACATAATTATACCATATACGTGCGTAGTCTCCTACTACTAAAAGCATAGCAATTCAACTGATACAAGCGGACATTATTTGTCAGTAGTGTGCAATAGAAGAACAGTTTACCAACTCACGTGGTACGATCTTAAACCATTGACTCTTCAATAAATCTCTAGATTTTCCATGGAGCAAGTATGATTTACCGATGATATGAATATTTATCAACCTTATATACCATTTTTAGCATCCCACCATATGTACTTTTTTGCTATCTTCTAAAGCATAGATTATATTTACCACCTTTTTCTGAGCGCTTGAGTCACAGCGAATATGAATTTCAACTTCCGATCAGGAGGTTTATGCTCGAAACAAAAATGCATGCAAAGAGCTCGCTTCCTACCCTGATCACAGACAATCCTATGTTCTAATTGCGTAACAAATTCAGTTGAACATGTTTAGCATGACTAAACAGTTTAAGACTTCATGCTTTATCAACCAGAGATAAGATTGTGCTTGTACACGAAAGCAGCGCGGATAAATGCCATCGCAATGGTATGATATATCGGTGAATATTAAACATTTTCTTCATTCAGTTGGGATTAAGTGAGTGCACACCAGTGTTCCTAATCCAATGTTACTCTATGCCATCGCTAATAAGCAAGAATCATTTGACTAATAGTTTTTCATTACATCGATAAAATCGCTTCATGCTGTGCTGTTTTGATTGGACGAACATAGCGTCTTTCAAACTGTGTATCATATTCCGACCAATCATTCATTGCTGAATTCAGTATATAATGCAAAATCATCTCGCGTTTCATCATTGCCAACATGATGTTTGCTAAGAAAATGAACTTGCTATTGCTCTCGAGTTTAGTAGTGATCAGCCGTGAGTATTGCCATTAATTACTTTGTTGTTATCGTTATAACTTAAAAATAAATTATTTCAATGACAAATGAGATGTGACATATTACTCCAACATTTTCTGATGAAAATAATAGTTGCAAACTTAAAATTATATAAGAAAACTATTTATCTGTTTATATTATTAAATAATATTATTCTAATAATTTATATATTTTTTTATTAATTGATTAGTAATTTATCATAATATTTTGGAGTGCTCATATGATGTAGTACATTGTAAAGGAGATTAATATTATGAAGTAATCCCCGATATGAGAAAATAGCCATTTTAACTTATGACAGCCTTAAGGAATAAATACACAGGTTCATGTTCTTGTCGGATCTTCAGTTCCAAATATGTGGCGCGATGTAAACCAAAATAACTGCATTCTGTGCAAAAAATACGATTTATTCTTGGAGTCAACATCATTTTTCTCAATCTCTTTTCTTGTTATAACTTGAATAAACATTACCAAAGATGAATGTTTAGGCCATCGTCTTTTAAAGTGTTCCTACAACGAACAGCGACGTTTAAACACAGAATCGCAATGCGATTTCAGGTCAAGCGTGCGAAGCGCTGATGATTGCTCAAAATCAAAACTCTTGCTCATACCCCGTGTATATGTAAACCACATAATAGTTCCGGCTGTGTGAAACCTTTAGCTGGAGATTGTAAGTATAGTTTAAGCGAGTCTTGAAGAAACCAGTATTATGCCATTTGTAGTGCAAATTTAATCCACGTTGGCAGCAAACTTTGATTATTTAACTGTTTTCTGACTGTTTCAACCGTCCGCATCATTCGCTCAGCTCATGATCTTGTACATCGGAAAATGCAGTAGCTGAAGATGCCATGAATATCGATTTAATAAATGTTGGCCCATTCACAGCGAAATCTGGCAAACCGTATGCACTCCGATCTCATAGATATATCACCGTGTGTTTCTTTCTAACTATAGTGTAAAAGGATCGGATGAGCAGGTCGATCAAGTTATATATATATATATATATATATATATATATATATATTATATCTAATATATATTATATATATTATATATATATTATATCTATCTATATATATATATAGAGAGAGAGAGAGAGAGAGCAAGATTGCGCAATTAGATATTCTAACGCAAATGTCGTTGTTCCAGCTAGACTGACATCATGTGCATTTTTTTAAAAAATTAATTATGAGGACCTTCTATATATCTCGCTTTCGACTTCAACTCTATTTTTTTCGGACATAAAAAGCCAATAAAATGGAACATGCTCACAGTTACCTGTAGTTTGCTTGTAAATTTAAATCTTGAAGTAATGCAAAAGATGTGGTTTTAGGATTCAAACATTTTGAATATTATGGTGCGGGGATTTTAATGAACTTTCAGAAACCACTATTTTTCTGTGAAATCGGCTTTAAAAATTGAAACCTCTTTTTAAATAAGTTATGGTCCATCAACTGCCGACTAGTTATTTGAACGCAATTCAATATATGTTACAACGCCTACAATGTTTATTTTTTCTTTTTATTCATGTTTCTCTTCAAGCAAGGCGTATTTAACCATAGTATATGTAATTATATATTCATATATGGTTCTATGAAAACTAATATTAGTTCCTGATGTATGGTGCTGTATAATTCAGTGGCGAAAAAGGACCAATATCTGTTTTCTTTCTAAATTGTTTTTCTTTCTGGAATTGAATAATTTGGAATAGAGTGTTTGACAAACACTAGTAAATTTTGTCAACCAAATAATCAAGAGTATTCAAAAACCCATTAAAGTAGCGAGGATAAAAAGCGCAAAAAATGTCTGACAGCAGCTTACGTTAGCCGGTTAATGTGATATGTATTTGAATAGGATTCACATATCAGCCTATCTGCTAACGACATCTTGATAAGGACAACCTAAAGACAAGGTTCGCTTCAAAAACCAAACATAGTAAGCGCTCAAACTGAGGCATCCTGTGCGAAATATGTTATGAAATCCGACCAAAATGACGAGAAACACATAAAAAATGAAGACCACTATTCGAAAAATAATTGTCTTTAGATGTGTGATATCCGCGATCGTGTGAGTAGTGACTATTCCTCCGTGTTGTCTTCTTTTGCGATGAAGGAATCTGGCGCCATTGTGCTTAAAATTGACATGATTGGCATCGGTGATTAAATAGTTGCGTTCGGAAAGGAAACTGAACTATTGTCGACATTTAAGTCGATATGGTGGTGACGATGATTTGCAAATTCGTACACACAAGTATTAAATTTTAAAAGGCTTTTCAATTTACTTAGTCGAAATATTCACAGTACGCTTAAAGGTTTGAGGCGTTTTTTCGTTCGGAAAATAAACATTATATCTTTTTTATCACAGTCATTTCCGCGGAACCGCCTGATCGTTCACGGAAGTATGATCAAGTAAAGGGTATGGTAACCAAATTCACTTTAATTATATAAGATATTCATTCTAGTATAATTGCTTTCATAGCGTTGGCTGATGAAATCCGTCCACAAATTAAGAAATGTATACACATTTATCAACATTTTCGGGAACAACTTTTGTAATGTTACTCTATATTTAATTAAAACCATTTGATTGATTTGGATATAATTTAATTTAATTTGATCAACGGAAGTATATCTTGCGAATTAGACAGAATCTTATAAACAAATTGATGAATTTTTGAGCATTACCTGAATGTTTAAAAAAAATTTCGACGAACATAATTTCGATTCCCTACTACAAATGACATTTTCATGTGATTCTTAGCTTGACTCCCACAAATCTTATGAAAAATAAATGAAACCGAATTTCCTCAACAGACATAGTAATCATTAAACATTGAGTATGCGTAAGCTGCATAAATTTATCAATCATATACGGTGCGCGACAGTCTAAAAAGCATAAACATCAATCGTCAGTTCCTTTTAACTGTGGTTAGAATATACTTACTGTTGGATGTATGACAAAATTGAAAATAATCACCTTTTATTTATCTGATCATTCAGCGTGAGCAATACGCTTACAACTCTTTAATTTAGTTCTTCGTTATCTAGGGACAGTGCCAACATTATTTAATTAATAATGGTGATGAAAAATATTACAACACCAAATAATCCATATATATCCTTGCGCTGGCACATTTCAAAAATGTGTTCAACACACCGATTTCCATGAAGCACGCGTGAAATGTTGGCCACTAAATTTTAAAAATAACACGAGAGGCTAGAGCTTTATTTATTGGATAAGATCGTATAACATGAAGAGCTCTTGGCCCGAAGAAATCAGAAATATGCAACAGTCTTCTGATCCATACCAGTTTCATTCATAAAAAAGAACAGTTTCATAAAAAAGAATTCATAAAAAAACATTTGTAATGAAACCGTAAAACGTATAACCGACTAGTTATAATTCGAAATAAACGTAATATTGAAATACACATAAAATATGATAACAACTGCATATTGTCTAGAGAGCAGTGTTTATTATATATTATTCACTTATTATTAATTTTGACGCTGGTAAGTTCATCGAAATTATTTCATTACAGGATCAGACATTACAGAAGCAGTGAAGGACCAAAAGAGTGAGTTGAGCTGTGCTTATAAAAGTAATTCGATCGTTTGTTAATTTCATACATCTGAAAGTGCAATGTTTTTTCAGTCATTCCAAACTTAAAATTTTCAGTTGTAAAAGTAGCTTAATTTTCTTATGGGCTATTGTTAAAAATTTATATAGATCAATTTGAGCACCAGTGGAAACTTCAATCTACTTTATGGAAGCTGAGCTGATCTCCAGGACAGGTCATAATATAAAGTTATTAGAGGTAATAATGATGATGTCTACCCAGCATGAACTCCCGAAACATAAGTTATATATCCTGAACAAAACAAGATCTATCAAAATAACGATGAGTTTAATAGAAAACCCACAAGAATTAATGCTTCTTAAACAATGCTTATAATCACATGCTTGATAACAGCTGCAAGTAAAAAACGTCAGTCGCTGTTGAATGAAATGTAATTCATCACGGTTGGTCAAAGGAGCTGAACATAGTAAAGCTTGAAATTGAAAGAGTTTGTACAAAATCTGGTGTCAAATCAGATTGAAGTGACAATCGTAACAAGCACATTGCGTCCATTGCGGAGTTAATGAAATTTGTATATATAAAATTGGCGTTAATTAAGAGTTTGAATAATCAGTTTTCTGTGTTGTATGTGAGACGCGGGTTTGACGATGCAATATTATATGGTGTGCCATCAACACATCTGTGGAAAACGCAATATATGTTCTCAGAGGAAACTCGATTTCGCCTAGATTGACCAAGCGCAACTATTACATTCCTTCCTTCTTTCCTTGCAATGAGTATAACTCAGTGAGTGGCTAGTAATTGAAAAATGAAGTTTCTACAAAGATATATGAAAAATAAATACTAAGTAATGGGTGGCAGATGCCCTTATCTGGCCTCTTATCAAAATACTTCGGATCATCAGTCCAACTATAACCAACCAACTTTGCATCCCGCGTTTCACGGTCACTTGATAATTACTTTCTGATGCATCCCTGAGGTCAAGCATTTCAGCGCAAATTGCGTTGACCTACGATTTACAAAACACAAGAGAAAACCAGTTGACCAAACGCGTTTAGTAAGCACTGAATGAAGAACAAACACACGCATATCTTATATAGTCAGAACAAGTAACCGCTGACCCGAAACGTGTCAACGGGGACGCTATATGCCCTCACCATGGAAGGCTCTTTTGACCTTCCTTGACGAATTGCATATCGTTCGATAGAGGCCAAGTTTGCCCATCCTGCCATGCTTTTGAGGATTTTGCATTTCAAACTTTTCTACCACAATCTCTACGAAACCGGAATTATCACGGGTTTGCGATTGTCGTCCTCGAACTTTTCGAAGTTTGTATCGGATGGCGGTGTTCTACATATAATCTGAACCTTCGTCGTGCTACAGATCCGGTTGTTACGGAAGTGAATCTGACTTTATTTTGTTTGCGCGAATATACTCTAAATCATGACGTTTCTTACGCAATCAATTTCACTGGTCAGTATTAGTTCACCGCATGTCTTAATAATTATAGAACATGTAGCACAACTTCATCTACATTTGCTTTAATGATGCACTGATTTTCAGATATCTGAGCTGGTACATATTCATAGTAAACACACATTATCCAGTCAATATGTACAGATTTATTAAGCCATATTTATTTTAGTTCAAAAACGATTCGTGAGTAAGTAACTTGTAATTCAGATTACTGTCAAATATTCTGGTTTTCGCATCATTATTATGTTTTGTTTCAATAATCGCGTGTTCCTTGTTGTTCTCCATTCTGCAATATGCCTTGAATGCCGAATTGCGAATAGAAAAATATAAAATCCTCATTGGTTATACTAGAGAGCGGAAAAGATTAAAACAAGATTAAAATTAAAGATAAAATAGAGCAATGTGTTTCTACCATGATGCTAGAGCTGAAATTTCAAACATTATCTAAAATAGCTTCGCAATTCTCTTCGCACTTTGGTTTGGTTTGCAATGAGAATTTTACTTTCAAAATTCGCTCATCATAAGGTGCTTGATTAAGGTGCATCTCCGTTTTGGTGAGCACAGAACAATCCAGAGGAAACACGCTAACAATTTTATGATCATTTTGATTCAGTTATATGGAATAAATAATGGTGCAATTAAATTAAATAAAAAAGCATGAGGTGATTCATGTTAACTTAAATATATGTAAATATTGCATTCGCTGAGCTATTTATTGTTGTTAATTCCTGTAAACGAAAAAAGCCATTTTCATATTATTTCGCTTCTTAAAACAAAAATTTCAATTTTATGTAAAAAGCTCGAATTGAACAATTTGCCAAAATTTGCCTGCTTTCCCATCGCATAGATAGGGTTGTATCGCTTTGTGTTGTTTGTACTCACGACGTCTGCATGAGGTGAACATGCGAAGAATTATACAGTCAATTCGGCTGTCTGTTTTTTTACTAGTATCTTCGATTATCCAGCATTTTGAACCGTTTCTCAATTGATTAAATGCTCACCGATCTTTATTGTACTATCCATAGCTGGTGAGTGCATACAACACGTAACCGGTTCTGGATGTCTTGAATAAGTCTGCAATTGTGTAAAGAACATATGATCTGTGGAATATCATAAACGTTTCCAAACACGAGGTGGGAACTATGCGGTCAATTGAAAGCGTTTAAGTTAATATGTTTGTATTGAACAGCGAATTTTGTATACAAAATTGCCAACAGAGCAAATAAATATGGATAATTTATCTCAAAATACTCAAATTACTACCGTTTCTATAAAAATGTCTTGAGAAACGTTTTGAAATATTGAGTGATGTACAATATTTCATCTTCGGCATAAATCCCCTCATAGAAATTTTAAAAGAGAGTAATGTGCGCCTTTGTAACATTTCATAAATAATTATGGTTTCTGATGACGACTCAACATTAAACTACGTCCTCGCATCAGACGATATTGCTCTATAAATCATTAAACTAAACTGCTGACTTGTTTCATAAATGGACAGAGAAACAAATTCAGAATTGCTTTCTAAGGATTATTCGAGAGACAGGTTGATTCTACTACTGAATATGTCCCGAAACATAATAGCAAAGAACGACACTTTAGAATTCGCAGTAGGACTAGAAGATGGTTGACAAAGCGAAATTTGGCATGGGCTATTCACCGGATTGCCAGAACTGATTTGACGTGGGCAAACTTTCGCGAATTGCGGAATCAAGTCACAAATCTCATCCGAGAGGACAAAAAATATCACTAGCTTCAGCTGGCGGTAAGAATGCAGCGAACTCCCAAACTGCTTTATCGAACTGTTAACAACGCTACGAAGCTTAAACCCGGAGTATTTCCGATCATGACAGATAAAGGACTAACTGATTCTGTGCTGGAAACCGCTAACGCTCTAGCCAGTTTTTATTCACGAGTTTTCACCCCAAAGGATGAATTACAACGGTCAGCATTGTCAGCACCAATTGTGCCGGAGACTATACGCGATGTATGAATCAGTTCGGAAATAGTGCAGCACCACCTGTTGTTGGCCTTCTTCGGTCGATGTCGACCATGGATATACATTACAAACGCGTAAATATTCAGGTTTTGCAGCTTTTTGAGTGACTAAACTGTCCGATTCGGGAGGAACAATCTCTCCCGCAGCGCTAGCAACGATATTTAGAGCTCGTTTGTATTGCGTCAGTTGCACGTCGGCGGCGTGATCTGCGTTCAGCCGCCGAGAGCTGTATCTGCTACTCCCCAGCATGTAGACGACGCTTTACACAGTGCCTCCAATGTGAGCGGTCAAGAGCAAGTTCTTCCCAACTCGCCGGGTCAATGCTAAGACCTTTCATATCTCTTTTGCAAACGTCTTTGTACCGCAAGCGCGGTCTTCCTAATGGTCGACTTCCTAATTGCAACTCACCATAGAGTAGATCTTTCGGAATACGTCCATTTTTCATTCTATAGACATGACCACCTACGTAAGTTGAATATCAACAAGTCCCCGGGAGCTGACGAAATCACACCTGCAATCCTAATGTTATGCGGCAGTCAATTGTGCGAACCATTTCGTGATTTATTTAATAACTACCTGAGGGAGGGTGTTGTACCTAATGACTGGAAAAGAGGAATCATAACACCCATCTACAAAGGTGGAACTAGTTCTGACCCAGCAAATTACCGCCCTGTTATACTCCTCTCAGTGATCTCGGACGTTATGAAGCGAATTGTGTACGAAAGAATTGTGAGTCATCTAGAAGCCCAAAACTTACTATCCAGAGAGCAACAGGGATTTGATAAGTCTCGTTCTTGCTTGACTAACCTACCGGTGACACTGCATTACTGGACGCAGTCAGTGGATAATAGTGGTTGCGTGCATGCGTATTACTTGGACATATCAAAGGCGCTTGATCGCGTGGAACATTCTATACTCCTGAGCAAGCTGCACGATGCTGGTATTAATGGGTGCCTTCTTACCTGGGTGAGAAGTTACCTTCTTGATCTCGAGCCAACTGTACATGTCGATGGTGTGATGTTTGGGAAAATCGAAGCCACTAGCGGTGCCCCACAAGGTTCCGCACTTAGTCCGCTTCTCTTTTTGGTCTACATCAACGACCTTCCGAAACTTGTCACAGCCAAAATGGTTCTCTTTGCGGATGATGTTAATGTTTGGATGCGAATCACGTCAAGCGTGGACTGTGTGCGCTTACAAAGCGATTTGGATGTATTGAACAGCTGGTCGGAGCGAAAGAAGCTTCCATTCAACTTCCGAAAATGTACAATGTTGCAAATAGGCAAAGATTTCCGATTCTCATACAACCTTGAATCAAACCAACTTGAATGGACAACCAAAGAAAAAGTCCTCGGTGTGTGGATTAGGGGAAGTCTTAAGAATAGCATGCAATGCGAAGCAGTGTACAACCGAGCTAGCCGCATGCTAGGTATGCTTCAGCGGATTTTCCGACATTCTTCCAGTGAATCATTCTCCATGCTCATAAGTACGTATATTCATTAAGTGATGGATTACTCAGTGCAAGCTTGGTCACCGTGGCTACAAAAGGACATCAACCGGCTCGAGAGGATTTATCACAGAGAAACCAAAATGGTTTGTCGCCTCCGCAAACTACCGTATGAGAATCGACTTGAACATCTTAATTTGGATACACTGTTTCGCAGACGGGTTAGATTTGATCTAATTCTAACATACAAAATAATGAACTCAAATGCGCACCCTCTGAGGCATCTATTTCGCCTCCAAACAAGCCATGTCACACGTACTCACCCATTGGCATTTGATATTCCACATTCCCACCGGAACTGCCGTCGGTTCTTATATTCGGTGCGCGTTTGTTTCTTATGGAACTCCCTACCGTCAGATGTTGTCCAAGCATCTAGTGGAAGGATTTTCAGGAACAAATTGGATATATTTATGCGTAGTAATTCCACCCTACATCCCGTTTATATAACATGATCTTTTTCCAAACGAATAATTTTTTCTTCATCATACAGCGACAATACATGACAATATTGTAACTACAAAACTGTCGATCTTCCTAATGACTCAATTTATTTTGTTTATATATTTATTGTCCTTATACGAATATCCTGTGGTGTTGTACAGCTACAAGCTATTCCATACCATAAATTCTTGGATCTTGAATCTAGGAGAGCGCGCCTATAAACCATGAGTCATACGAAACACTGGCATTCTAAAATATGTATTTAATGTAAATTTACCTACATTTGAGCACTCCGCCCTTGCGCTAATAATAAACATGCAAGATCAATGCAACCGCGTTTAATTGACTTGCTCAATTAGAAACACATTTTTGAGTGGCGTGTTCCATCTGAGTTTGTGCAAATACTACTCCCGGCTGACAAAGGTAGATCCGGCCAACAACGTACAACGTTCGTCAAACGAACGCATGGAAGATGCAAATGAGATTGTTCCTCCGAATGGAAATATTTAGCCAAGTGAACAATATTAAGCTTGAGATCTTCGGGCGCTAAAAATCTACGTCCGTGGTCGATAGAAGGCGGTCAAAATGTTTTGTTAAATGACAATTATGTTGAATGGAATTAAACGGCGAATTGATTTATCATCACACAATTATACGATTGTATTAGTCAGCATATACCATTAGATATGCGCCCAGTTGAACTAAATCTCTGGTGGTTTCGAGAGTGGATTTCTACTGTATAAAATCTTTAAAATTTCAATGAAAATGGATTGAAACAAAATGCTTATCACTATGAAATATTTAATGATTACCTAACACTGTTATAACATTACAGTGAATAATTTGTATTTTGAAATGCGCAATCTTCAATTTTTGTATTTCACTTAGTTGAAAATTTACTGTTTCACATTCTGCCACTTATTTTTATATCACAGTAACAGCAGGTGCTATCAGTAAGTGATAATTCAGATATTTTATTTATCAAAATATTTATAAAATTTGAAATTTCAATATTTCCGTTAATTTGCTCATAAAATAACGTATACGTTTGCTGATGGAAAAGGTCTAAAATTGTAAACATTAGCAATCTGATAATTTTATCTTATTCTAAAATTTACTGAATTTTACTTTGTTTACAATTATTTAGAGAATCTATTAGAAATCAAAATCTCTTTATAAAAACAAAACTTCACTACAAGTACAACATAACACTATGAGACATACACATCAAACCAATTTAAATTAATTATCTCTGATTGCAAATTTCAATTTTGAGTGAACAATTTACTAATTTATAGCAAAATCATCCAACCAAAATCACATGACATCGATTTTCATTTAAAGTTGGATAAAAGATTCAAGATTCAATAATTAATGGTAATCAAAAACAGCTTCATAAATGCCGAGGCATACTTGATATTCGCTCGCGAAAACGATTGGACACATTAGCATGCAATGTCGCGTATACTATAGTTGATTACTCAACACTAGTTGACACGCGGGAAAGTCAAATTGTTTCTTAACAAATAGGTGGCCGAATTTCAAATGAGTTATTCGAAGGTAAAAAAGTTCCGGGGAGGGCACTGCACGGGTAAACAGACAGAATAAAAACAGCTAATACTGGATTGCAGAAATTGTACGGTCATCGAATGGCTGCATGTATGATGCGATTCATTGTATTCACATCAATGTTTTAGTTGACGATGTGTACAATATTTTGTATCTAAATTTCACATGACTGGTGAAGGAAATTGTGCAAGGGGTAGGTAGGCTGAAGCAATATTATATGATATCTTAAGCAAAGATTACAGTATGTGATGCTTGTTCCATTTTTAAAATTATGTAGGTATTCATGTTTGTTGGCAAAGATCCAGACGGTGTTTTCTACAGCAACGCGTTTGTTGCAAGATAAACATTGATTGTGTTGTGATAAAAAATTACAATGAGGTGCCTTGCGAAGTTTGCAAATAAATTCCAGCGGTCACATGCGCACTTGGCCTCTTAGACGGACACGTTTCCGGAATATGATTTTAAAACCAAAAAAAGGATTACAATAAATAGCAGAAGATCTTTATTTACTAAATTCTTGTCTTTATTGTTTGTTCATAGTAGTTCAGGATCGACAATGTGTTTTGCCTGAAATTTTAACACGAAGGATATTTTGTTCCTGCATTACTTCGAACATTTTTTTGAGTATATTATTTTTATGCATGTAGTTTCATCATGTGAGTTGTCTAGCATTTTCATTGGAAGATATTTCCATTTATTTATTTATAATTTCGACAAGAAATAAAAAATTCAATTGTTAACCTCAATCTCTCCACCGAATTTTTCCATCAAATCCATGGTTAGATGCACAGCCTTTTCAAAACAATATCCAAGGTTCAACCTTGTTCAAGATCAAGCCCGTCTCTTGATTTTCAAAGCGTCTTTTAGCAATGCAATATATATTTCAAGGTTGAAGCAATGAACATTTTCGTAAAAATAAATCGACTGGAGACCTTTTGTTAAAGCACAATTTACATGCCGGCAAATGGCGAGAATCTGCCGGTTGCAACGAAGTTTACTTACCGTGTATCTAATGGTTTTCAGGTGCAGTGTGTAACAAAGTTTGATAATCTACTAAATATTGTGCGTCAATTTCTAGGTAAATTTGTAGAAAATAGATCTCAAAATCGCTCATCATAATGAACAACGAAAACGAAATAAGCTGAGGGACGTTCCGCCTGAACTGATTAACATAACACTGAAATTATTCGGATAAATACAGATGCATTGTTTTATAAAATAGATTTTTGGGAAAACAACCGGATCAAAGCATCCTACAGTAATTTTGACGGATAAATTATCATGGAGAATTTGTGAAATCTGCTTACTGAATTTGCAAAATGCCGTAATGCATAATCCTAATTATCCGGATGTACCGCGTTCTGTCATCAATAAAACCTGAATACCGAATTTGTGAAGGTTCCACGGATCATTCAAGAAAAATGCGATCATTTCAAAAGCAATTATGACAGTTTATCAAACTAAAACCTGGCACCATTGTCTATTGAGTATAGTAAATGGCTCTGTAAATTATGATGGAATTAAACAAATCGCTATTTGAAAATATTATAGATCGATCGGGAGTCCATAATCATGAAAATAAAGTTTGAAATGAATCGGTTATAAAAAGATTTTTGTGAAGTTTCGCTTCTGAACACAGAAGCTTCGTCAGACCAAGGGTGTCGGTACGAACAGTGTTCAGGTTTAAATGGAATTTTCTTGACCAATCCTAAGTTCTCTAAGATAGACAGCGAGATCAAGACAATTAAGCACATGCTGTGTTAATCCGTAAATGGCTTATTTATTGTACACGCGTTAACAGCGTCCGCTGACACACTGCTTAAGTAACCATGTGCGCATTATGTGTTATGCACGTTAATCCTAATCCGCTGCAGAACCCAACGCCAGATTTTTGAGATATCCGGGACGCCCCCTTGTTCCCCGCATTGGCCCCAGCCTTTGTTATTTCAACTGCCTCGGCGTGAAGTCTTCCCCTATAAGATTTTACACCCGTCTTATCACTTCCACGTCATCAAGATCTACGCTGTATCCAGTGTCTAGCACGTGTTCAGCTAGGGACGAATCGCGAATCAATGATTGTTATTCACTTGGATTACGGGGTTGCTTTCCTACTCGTTTCACATGTTCGTTTACCCTAATGCAAAGTTTTCTAGACGTATGCCCAATGCAAACACCCGCGCAACCCTTGCATTCGATTTTGTAGATGCAGTTGGTCGCAAAACCTGAATGATTCTTATATTTGAGATGCATTAATACAGATGAGAGAGTTTGACCTCCCTTATATGTTACTCTAATACATGCGTTGTTCAAGATTCGACTTATTCCTTCATAGGCGCTTATGACATACGGCAGAGATACCGCAGCTCGCCAAACTATTTCCGTTTTCTGTTGCGGAAGTTTAACTGGGTTCAATTGGCGCTATATAAGCCCTTGGGGTAACCATGACATGCAAGTCGGCGACCGACTTCTTGATAAGCTAGTTTCATCTCGGCATCATAAGGATTAACGTGCATAACACTTAATGCGCAAATGATTACGTAAACAGTGAATCAACAGACGCTTTTCACGCCTGTACACTAAATAAACAATATAGGGATTACCACAGCCTGTAGGGGATGTGATCAATTGTGTTGATCTCACCTTTCTATCTTCGAGAACTCAGGATTGGTCAGGAAAATACAATTTAAACAATTCGCTCTTCTAGGCGATATGTCTATCACGAACAATATTAGACATCAGTGGCTAACAAGCGATTCTTGTTTACCTTTTTAATGTTTCATGGCCTGAGGATTCAGATTGTACTGACCCTACCCCATTATTAAAAATAGCACATGTAGTGTTTGTGATGGAAACGCATGTTAATACGGATTTATGATTTCATATATGTAATCGAACAGTATATATAAACTTCAACATGCATATATATTCGAAGACTTTTTTCTTGTTTTTCTTGTGTAAGTAATTTTACAACATATGCGTTTATTTTCGTACATCTATTCTTCTGACAGTGGGTGAGTGAACCGATTTTTGATTTGAAGTAAACGTAAAATGCTAACTGCTCACCACAAGCGTTTATTTGCAATTGATAAGAAGTTGCAGTGTTAGTTCCGATTGAACGCGGGGGATATGAACAGTACCAAATATGTTCTGATCAATTGGTGAAAGCGGTGAAACTAGGGGCCATAATTAAAACTTGAAAATGTTCAAGCTTTTCCAATATTAGTATCATTGATTGGCAAAGCGGAAATTCAATGTAAGAACTTCAGAGGAAGAATATATGTGGTGAAAATAGCAAACAGCAGAACAATACCAGAGCATATATGTATGAAAGTTAAACCAATAGTAAATTTAATGTTTACGTCCATGTGCTTCTGGGGTGTTTAAAAAGTTAATCCTATGGTGACACGGCGATAGGAAATCTTGACAGGAAATATTTTTTGGGTATATTTGTTTTTCCAACAATGTGCATGAGAAGGGATCACTGTGGGTTTTCAGTAAACTGTGGCAAGCACAGTATTATTCACGTACAACATTGTAACGTTTTTGAATATCATTTCGTGTGATAAGGAATTAATTACTAGCGGTAGACTGTTCCACAAAAAGCTAGCACGAACTTCGTGAAAGTTGCGGCGACAGTTTAATTAGGAATGTGGGATTTGAAGTCTCCGGAGGTGACTGCGGCTCGGGAGATCGGAACCAATTTTTTAAAGGTGTCTGCGTTGTTGGGACCTCGTATGGATTATTCCCTATGTCAGGATTTGGTCAGCTCGGATGCGTCTGTGCTCCAAAGTGCACAATCCAAGTATAGGGAGTCGCTGCTCAACGGGTAGATTATACAATCTAGTTACCATTTTGTGCTCATGCTTGTGGTGTATAGTCCACAACTGAATGTATGTAGGTATTCAGTATATTTGATAATTGGTGCGTTTTGAAACGGTCGAAAATTAGTCTGAGTAAGCCGAGTACGCTGCTTGCAATCTAGTAGACGGTCTCGTAATCTAAACTGTGTTTCACATTTTCGCACATCAAGATACCCAGATAGTTCTGCGTTATACTCCACTGCCAAGCTCAGTGAACCTAATGTTATTGTCTCCAACTGATGACGGCAAACAGTCAGAAACCGGCAGTGGATTGTAATTTCGGCGATGTGCGCAACACATAACTTTAAACATACACCTAGTTTATGTAGACAAATCTCGTCTACATAAAACTGTACTCAACATGGTACTTCGATCTCATTCTGCTTACCATTCGAGAGTTCATAAATAGCAAAAGTCTAATACAATCTGCATTTGAGAAACACTTTTGAAAATTAAAACTCGGTGATAGGCCATTGTCCGCAATTTGATGTATATGCATTGACGGTGAACTCGGAATGATGAATTTCGGAAAAAAATAACACAGAAATGTTTGCCAGAGGATTCGTTTCCTTTTGAGTTCGTGAAATTGTAATGGTTGACCAGTTTTCGTTTCTCCATCTATGCACCCTTGAAAATGTAAAATGAGACTCATGTCCTAACATTAATTCGATGCCGTATCCAGGTGTGCAGACTGTGCCGTTAATATTTATGATGTTAACATCTGTAAACTTGTAACATCTACTTTTAGTGATAACTCAATAAATGTAATGCTTCGCAATAATCAATATTAGGAGCTTTATCTCAATAATGAAATAAAATATAATTAACGTAGATTGCGTAATGCAATTTAAAATATATTTTAACATGCAGAAAAACAGTACTATCATGAACAATTTTTGAGATTTCTAGTAGAGTTCGAAAACAAATAACTACGTAATTTCCATCATTTATTTGTCAATATACAGCTGGACCTAGTGAGTGGTTCATATGAATTGATTTTTTAACCCGAAATTAATTGTTGAACATTATGGCACTTTTGCGAGATAATATCCAAAAACCGGTCAAAAGACTTTATTATTTTATCAATTCTCTCGGATACATTAGGTTTCTGGTCTGATTACAATCTTAGAATGAACATTGTATATTAAGAAATGCGTTTTTACAAATATATCAAATAAGTGTATACTGGTTATATATATAATGAGTGTACAGTAACATGCATATTCCAACAGTATAATCAAATCGGTAATCAAATGCTGGCTTGCATATTACTTCTTACGCGAGCTATATTATAATTAAAACGGAGTATTCCATCGCATATTATTTCGCCTCGTATTTCTAATGTAAATGGTAGTAATGTTGTTTTCCTGGAAATTATGAAGTCGACATCAGAAATCTTTATATTGCTGGTTTGTTAGCACGTTAACAACGTGCATTTTACACAAGTAAACTGCATTTGGCGGTAGTGTTTTGATTGATTCAAAAAACATGAGATCTTGTTAGTTGAGGTTGGAGTTTAAAAATTTATTTTTCAATTTTTAGGGAACTATTAAATGGGAATTTAATGTTTTGCATATGCGGGTTGCATTTTTTTAAATTTCGGTAGTCATTTCTTAGATTATTTTCAGTGAAAGTTGAAAATATATGTGTCGTGTACTTGAAACTAAATGTTGAACAGTTAAATCATTTTCCACCATTTATTCTGCATTCACTAGTTTTGCAAGCGCTGGGTAAGTGATGGTCAAAATATAACGATCATTCGAATGACATAAATGTGGCTTGAACATCAACAAATTTAAAAGCATTGAAATGCACAAACAGCCTTCGAGACTCTATTGGTTTTTTTGTTTTATTTTATTTTAGTACCGCAGCCAAAACAACCACAGGTCACCCAACCCCAAGTACTACAGTACAAACCATCACCATCACAACGACGGCGACGAAATGCCCGTAAGTGTAATAAACAGTTTACGCTAATCATGTTTTTTCTCACAAATCTCTTAACACTTACAGCGTAAATTTCCCAACTGATTAAATTAGCCGATATTTATTTTGCACTTTCATCCAAGTTTAACTTTCTAACAGTATCTCATTATTGAATTTCGGGAAGGTTCAAGATTCAAGATTCAAGATTCAAGAATTTATGGTTACAAAAAGCACATAGCTTCACAATTACCATATCATAGTAAATATGCGTTCAATAAGAGGTATAAAACAATCAATTATACGATGTCACTGGAGTCAAGTAATATGCTTACCCTGAGTCAATACACAGGCATCGTCAAATCGTTAAGTAACAAATAATTGTCCAAGGTACGAGTGAATGTTTGGATACAGGGAGAGGTGATAATTGCTTCGGGAAGGCCATTCCACAGGAAACAGACACGTACCGAATAGAAATATCGGCGACAATTAGTACGGGAATGGGGAATTTGTAGTGCCGCTGAGTGGCTACGTGTAATTCCTGATTCACGGTATTTAAACAAATGTTTGAGTTGATGATCTGGAGTATTCAATATCTTGTAAGTAATTATAACGTCACTTCGAAGTCTACGTTGAAGGGGAGTGGGGAGCTTTAGCTTTTTCAACCTTTCCTCGTATGTAAGGTTTCGATAACCACGAGTTTAGTTGCACGATGATATATCCTGTCAAGCAAGAATATATCTTTTTTCATCCACGGAGTCCATGCTTGCGATGCGTGTTCCATTGTGGGAATTAAGTAGGTCTTCATGATTCTTGTCAACGTTACAGGCGTAAAGGTTCTGAAGATCCGTCGAAGCATACCTAGAAGCTTTGAAGCACGCTTGTAAATTACCTCACAATGCACGCTGTTCTTTAGGCTGCCACATATCCAGACTCCAAGATCCTTCTCCGATTCGGTCCAGCTCAAAATCGTCTGCCCAAAGTGATATTCGTACTGAAAGAGCTTACCGATTTGCAGTAACTTGCACTTTTGAAAATTGAAAGGCAGTTTATTTCTAACTGACCATTCGTGTAGTGCATCTAAATCACTTTGCAGTTTTATGCAGTCTGCAGTTGATTTTATTCGCATCCAAAGTTTAACATCATCCGCAAAAAGAACTACTTTGCATGAGAGCGTCTCAGGTACATCATTGATGTAAACTAAGAAAAGCACTGGACCGAGAACGGAACCTTGCGGTACACCACTGGAGGTATTAACGGCTCGTGATTGTACCCCGTTAACTCGAACGGTTGCCTTGCGCCCATTGAGGTAGCTTTTGAACCACACGAGTAGCTGCCCGTCAATACCAATCTGTTTCAGCTTCCGTAGCAACAGGAAGTGATCAACTCTGTCGAAAGCTTTCGACATATTCAGATAGCACGCGTGCACACTGTCTCCTGCGTCAACCGATTGGGTCCAATCGTTTAATACCGTCAGCAAGTTTGTCAAGCAGGAGCGAGCTTTACGAAACCCATGCTGGGCGACAGATAGTATATTTTGTGATTCCAAGTGATGAACTATATTTTCCGTCACTATGCGCTCCATCACTTTGGATATCACGGGGAGTAGGGTGACAGGACGGTAGTTCGCGGGATCTGAACGGCTACCACCCTTATAAATTGGTGAAATTACTCCTGTCTTCCACTCTGTTGGCACCACTCCTTCGGTTAGGGAATGTTGGAACAATTGGCATAGTGGTTCACACAGCTGCTGGTCACAGGATTTTAGTAGTGCTGGTGTTATTCCATCGGCTCCAGGAGATTTCCTAGGGTTCAGTCGACACAAGTGTCTTCGTATAATCGCTGAATTAATCTCAATATTATTCAGTTGTTGAGATACAATCGATGTCAGTAAATTCTCATTCGCCCTAACCGTTATCGGGCTAAACACATTTTCATAAAATTGAGCGAGAGTATCAGCCGTTTCCTTTGCTGTGACTGTTAATCCATTCTCAGAAATAACAGGAAACACCCCTGGTTTCACACTGGACCGAGCATTGACAATCCGATAGAGAAGTTTAGGGTTTTCTTCCATTTTCAAAGACAGAGAGCGATGGTAATATTGCTTGTCCTCTTTGACGAGAGCATTCACTTTGTTACGAATTTTAGAAAATTGCTGCCAAGAGGCATCAGTTCTGGTCTTCCGGTGTTCAGTCCAAGCACAGTTTCGTTTCCCGAGCCATTTTTTGTGCGACTGCGAAGCTTAAATCGGAAATCACTTGCCCGTCGTTCATCAACAAATCGCGAATTATGATCTATGTTTGACTGAAGTATTTTCGTGAGCTCACTGCATTGTGTTTCGGTGTTGTGCTGATCAAGTTCTTGCCAATTTACTAGCCCAAGCGATCCACGTAGACCAGCGTAGTCGATCTTTCTGAATTGTTTGGAGGACGCACAAACTCGTCTAGCACTGCAAACAAACTCAAAGGCTAGCACCAGATGATCACTCCGACCGAGGGGCGCAATGTAGTCAACACCCTCAACTGCTGTTTTCTCTGAAGTAAAGATTAGATCCAAAATTGATGGCAACTCTGATCCTCTTCTATGAGTAAAGTCAAACACATGATTATGCAGTGGAATCATGTCGATCACCTCACGAAATTTGTGATCAAATGTGTGTATAGGGTGATCGGACCTGGCAAAGAGATGAGGAAGATTGAAGTCCCCGATGAGTAGTAATTGCGAGCTACGCTTCTCTCCGGCGTAATTTAGCGCTTGTAATAACCTGTCATTCTGAGTATCATTCGAGGCTGGAGGGCGATATATGATTCCAAGAATGCAATCGTCCTGTGACACATTCGTGAGACTGCACCAGAGGGTATCTTCGAAATCAAGTCTTGGATCGTGAATTTTCATACACTGAAGCCGTTCGTGACAGTATAAAGCCACGCCACCACCTTTTCTTGGGCGATCGTTCCGTATTAGCATCATGTTGGGGATTAAGAGTTCACTATCAGTCATACAGGATTG
Source organism: Atriophallophorus winterbourni (assembly GCA_013407085.1). Taxonomy (NCBI): domain Eukaryota; kingdom Metazoa; phylum Platyhelminthes; class Trematoda; order Plagiorchiida; family Microphallidae; genus Atriophallophorus; species Atriophallophorus winterbourni. The sequence continues at coordinate 127,532 of JACCGJ010020263.1, forward strand.
AAACCAGGTTTCAGTAACAGCAACGAGGTCTGGCGTGTATCGTTTGCACAGCTCGGTCAGTTCAGTCAATTTGTTGAACAAACTTTGAGCATTGGTATAGATGCATTTAAGTGAGTTTTTAGAATGTAACACCGAGTCAGTATTTGTATTTATTGGTCCGACGATGTTGACGTCGGACCGAGATCGTTTTTTGAATCAATTTGAAGTAATTTCGCGGGCGAATTTGCACCAGTTTCGGATAATTGCGTAATTGAGGGCTCCAGGTGGACCTCAACAGCGGCTTTTGAGCTGCACAGTCTAACGTTTTCAGGTAGCCTGTTTCTGTTAACTTTTAGCTTGCTTCGAACATCATCCGCCATGCTACTTGAAAGAAACGTAACCTTAAGTGGATTTGCCCCTTTCCCGTGATAGTTCGGCGAACGAGGTATTCTGTATGTGTCGACAACTACAGAATTTTTGAAACCGATATTTTCGGCTATAAATGACCATTGTTTACGGTCGTGCTCTTTGTTTTCGAAGCCCGTTGTGGTGCCCGAATTTTCTGGAACGTCAAGCAGAATAATACTCCTTGGTGCTGTTTGATCCCGCCTATTCGGTGCTTTTGACCTTTCCCACCAAGGAACGTCAGCATATATACGGTTGGGTAAGTCACTTTGCGTTCGGAGCAAATACGAATTTAGTAGGACATTTTCCATGTCCTTTTCGTTGGCGAAAGTGATTTTAAGGAGACGTGGTTTATCTTGATTCGGGGATTTCGCATGACGAGTTAATCGAGTTAACGACACGGGGTGAATACTGTCTAGGCCGATTCGATTACAAACGACGAACCAGTTTTCACGGTCATGCTTTTGCCTTTCTTGAAAAAGCGTCACCTCTGACTCAGGAATATTGGTGCATATTACACTTAAATTTTTTATGCGTTTTATCGAATTTTTCTGCTCCATGTGATATGGAACCGTTTTGCTTTGAACTTCATCTTTTGCCTGAGGTTTAGGGCTCAATTCTAACGCCAAACACTTATCACCTTTAGACACCATCTGGGCGAATGTTAGCTTGCTGGAATGAGACGCGTTCACTTGGAGCTCTTTGGACGTAACCCCTGAGTCTGGAATCGATGGTACATTATTGACTGTTTTCAACAGTTCCGTCGATTGATGAAGTTCAGATTGCTTTTTGTTATCTTGAGCATCATCTGCTTCGGGTTGAATCGCTGGGGCAATTTTATCCATCAAGAGTGTTTTAAGCCTTTCCTCAATTATTCTATAATTATTTTCTAAAATTTCTAACCGAGGCTCAAGCCTTGCCTCATAGGCAGCGTTGTGTGGATTGTCGCTAGACTGTTTGCTTCGACATGAAGTGCATATGTAACAGACACTGGGGAAATCCACGTTGTTGATAATCGATGCCACTTCCTCTGTTAGGGCTTTATCACAATTGACATGTATTTTACTCAGGCAGCCGAAACATTTAACGACATGAGATCTAGTGCTTACCCCTTTGTTGCAAATTTTGCACACATCACGTGCGGCTTCTTTGTTTGGGTTTTCGGGGTCAACCTGCGTGTCATTGTTTCAATCCGGTGACGGGTGACTCAGTGCAGTTATTGATCGATCGATAACTAGCGGTGGAGTGAATGCGTTGGATCGGAGTTAAGTGATCCAAACGATGAAAAGCGAACGAGGTAGGATAGAACTGTTGCGATTTCACGATTTTCGATCTCACAGATTTCAAAAGAATATCGGTCGATTCGGAGTGATTTGCTCTTCTCGACGGTATTTGAACAGAAACAATATTCCAAAGTACCGGGTCTGTTGCACGCGTGAGTAATTTGGGTTATAATTCGAAAATTTGGATTTTCAAGGATTCAACTTGCGCGAACTTGAAACTGGTATAATCCAAACGAGTGAATTGAGACGAGTTCAATGATATCTGAACCGTTCAGTTCAGAAGAGCGAGTGAAGAAATAGATCCAAAAGTATGAGAGCACAGATTTATGCGACCGCACAGCACACAAAGCTATAGTCTATTCTTCAATGTGCTTATATTCGATCAAATATTTCAACTCCTTTCACTCATAAAGCTTACATTGTTTCATTAATCGAATAAGCTTGCTCATTTAAGACTTGCATAATATCGTGAATCTTTTTCGTTTGAAAATATAGTTAAAAATATTAATGTCTGCATTACTCCATATCTACGTTATTCAACTTTTACCTTTTCGTAAATGTTTAACCGAATTATTAGGAAATATATTTCATGATTCCCTTATTAAAACAATTCTGTACCATAACACATACAGCATTAAATCTTTATTCGTAAACCGATGCATGCGGTAAAACGGTGTTAAATCAAAACAGATGGCATTATCGCGCCATCTTCACAAAACGTTCGTGTGCATTTATTACCCAAGTCCACACTCCCATGTTTAATCACGTTCACCATGTACACAAAAAACGCCGATTGGTCAAATCTTTAATTATGCACGTCAAAATGTAATAAACATACACCTAATTTATATAGGCAAGAACAAGATATCACTGAGATTTCTGCCAAATTATTCAGTTCCCTTTGTGGTTTTGATAATTTATTGGTTGGTCAGTTCTTGGTTCTCCATCTTTGCACCGAGAAGTTTCAAAACGAGCCTGATGTTCCAACCCTGTTTCGATGCCATATCCAGGTGTGCTGGCTGTGCGTTAAATATTTAATATAATAACAGCTGTTAACTTGCAACATCTACTCTTATAGAAAACCTATTACTTTCATTGCTTCGCAATAATAAATAATAGGAGCTTCATCCCAATGGTGAGATCAAGCGCAATTATCTTTGATTGCGTGATGCAGTTGAAAAATAATCAGCTAAATCACTTGCCTCCGTATATTCTATTTTGACTAGTCTTAAAGCGCTGGGAAAGTGATAGTCATTTATCAAAATATACCGATAAATTGGAATAAAATATATGTCGCTTGAAAATCAACACGTGTAAAAGCATTCCACTTCACAAAGCTTTCGGGAGTAAATTTGTGTTTTTATTTGTAAACGTGGCGAATTTCGTCGTATAATCAAATTTACGGAAATTTTATTTTATTTTAGGGCGGCGGAGAAGACGTCAACGACGGCGCGCCCAAAGAAGGCGCCGAGCACGACAACGACAACAACAACAACAACAACAACGACAACAACAACGACAACAACAACGACAGCAACAACGACGACAACAACGACAACAACAACGACAACAACAACGACAACAACAAGGACAAAAACAACGACAACAACAACGACAACGACAACAAAATATCCGTAAGTGTAATAAACAGTTTACGTGAATCATGTTTTTGCTCACAAATCTCTAAACACTTACAACGTTATTCGTTCAAATGTTGAAATTGGTTGATATTTATTTTGAACTTTATCCGAGTTGAACTATTAGAACCATCAGTAGTTGATTGTACTAGTCAGTCGGAGACAACAGTAAGATGAACGTTTTTTAATTTATAAACTATCATTTTTGAACTATCATGTTAGTTTTGACCATATTAACTTTGCTATCATAGCCTCCGTTCTACATTGTGTTCATGTTTATTGAATATGTTGAAACAAACATTTATAGCGCCAAAAATCAATGTTATGGTATTAGTTTCGTTGACCATGTATTTTCTAAACGGCGAATATTATTAAAAAAATCAAGGAAAAACTTTTCTCGTTAGCAGCGTAGACTTTTACATTTTAGACGGAGTACTCAGTGATTTTGTATTTGATCACCCCAAAACGCACACATAAATTGCTCGATTTTATTGACGGACAATTTGAGTAGTTTTAATTATGAACCATGTAAAAATATCTTTATATTATTCTGATGAGTTAACGCACGCAATGCAAATTTACATCGAGTCAAAATTCCAGGTGATAAAAATAATGACAGTGAGTATTATCACGAACATTATTGTAGGAAATTATTTTGATGATCAATGCTGTCTTTAAAGTGACACGTGCTTCGCACTAATGCTGCAAATGATGTTAATTGTGTTCAGTTTTCTGAAAATCATTTTAATTAATTGTCCAGCGACTTTCATGACATGAAGCTCTCAAAATACTTCTTTTTAATTACACAATCATCAGCTGCTTGAATCTTTATTTGATCATACACGATGAGAGTCTGCTTGTGATAAATATTTTATGACGTTCTATTGTAAATCGTCTAGTATAGACCGAGTATATTGCTATTTACTTTCCACCTGCCAACTTATAACCATCCCTGTTGCATGATTAAGCAAGATTCCCTAATTCGGATTCTTGTTTATTCAACGTACCCGTCATTACATTCGGGTGTTATTATTATTGCTACTCAAGAGGTCATTAATACACAAACGTCCAACTGGATACGCAATATATCATGTACAAAAAACGCAAAACATTTTTGTAACCTTTTGAAAAGCTGCATTGTATTTTGTCCGTGTCATTAAGTTCACGGGCACTTCTTTCTTAATATTACTGATATATATCTTTTGGAATACATTCCGATATATCACATTGAATCTAAACACTAGCAAAGCGAACCGGTGTGCCCGGTTCAAATTCTTGTTGATAACTGCTGAACATTTAGCCATGAGCAGATTTATCGTATAAATTTGTTTTCTGATGTATTGAGCAAGTGATATTCGATGTCACGTTGTCTCAATTGTTATCCTCTGTGATACGGAGCAGCGAACGTGCCATGCCTCGCGTGTAACACAATGACGATTAATCGTTAATCGATTATCGACACACATATCGCTGAAAATTCGTGTACTCGAATAAAGCCATTTTCTTCTTCTTCTTCTTCATAGACAGTGAACGAAATGTCGATTATTCATCAATGTGATTATCGTTCACTGTACAAACTTTGTGATATTCATTCATTCGACCAATAGACGAGTTCAAGATCGGTTGTGTTCTCTGACTGACGGCTGGGCCAGTGCAACACCCCACAGTTATAAAATTTTGACGACAGGGATAAACTTTCAAAACAGTGGCGGGATTAACATGAATGAAAAAATCATTCGTTTCATCAGAGAAACAGAGCAACGTCAAAAAAACTATTTGATGTTTTATTGTCGAAACTTAATTTGAATACTCAAAAACATGCAGAACAGCACTCAAAAGAAACATTGGCAAAGAGCATCCAAGAATTGAATTATGGCACAAACTCCGGTATCACTTTCCGAGCATGGTATGCACGTTATGAAGATATATTTCTTGTCGATGGTTCTGCATTGGACGAACACGCAAGAGTCAGATTAATTATGCAAAATCTCGGTCCCACAGAACTGCAACTTCATTTTTTTCTAAAACTACAAGAGGTTTCACACTCGCAGAGACAGTTAGCAAGCTTAAATTAAAGAACATCTCTTTGCAACATTCGGTACAATTTCATCCAAATAAACAGAGCATCAGATGAAGACATTTTATCGCACGCCGGCCTAATCAACGGCGAATATGAACGATTTCATTTACAAGGTATATCGCATGATCAGTTTAAGTCACTCCTTCTTGTTTCCCGATTAACTTCATCGAGTGATGCCGATATTCAAACAAGACTGTTGTCCAAGCTGGACACAGCTCAGCTATCTATTGAGGAGATCAGGACAGAATACCTACGCCTAGTAAATCTCAAGGAAGATTCACAAATGATTCAGACGACCACAACGTCGAACGATGTTTCAATTGTTGACAAAATAACAAAATTCCGACGAGATGATCAGAACAATTTTAACCAAATAATATCAACAAAGCCAAGAACAGCCTGTTGGAATTGTGGCCAGTGGCACTTCGCACGTTTTTTCCCGTTTAACTCACAACGCTGTAAAACATGTGGCAAATATAGACACAGAGAAAACAGTTGCTATACGAATTCCCAGAGAAACGTTAACCGAAGACAGTCAAATGTAGTACTCTCTACAAATAGTGAGTTGAACGCAGTCTTCGAAAATTTATTTCTATCGAGATAATCGACCAGAATGTAACATTACAACTCAACACGGCCTCGGATATCAAAATCATCTCATGGAACGCTTGAAAATCTATTGGTGAGACACAGCTGCAGTCTACATCTCGCATTGCTAAGAACGCCTCATGGGATAATCACGCGTTTCTCGGTGAGTTGACATGTATTTTCAAGTTTCGAGGTCAACAATGTTCTGGTGTGTGCTATGTGGCAGCAAACGACCACATAAATGTTTTTGGAATAGACTGTACAGATATGTTGAAGTTATGGGACGTGCCGTCTAGTACCATTTGCAATGTATTGGTGTTTTGCAACGTGCCGTGCGGTCGCATTATTTTGAGCTCCTGTTGATCAGGATATACTGTTCTTACGCTTACACGTACGTGGATATATTATACTTTGTTGGACTCCTCTCGAAGTCAGCTTTTGGGATATACCACTCTCGTAGTGGTATTCGATAATAAGAACAAATTAGGATTTTTCGTGATTTTCTCATATTGGATCTACTCTGTTAATAATCTTCAAGTCCTGAAATGGATTGCCGTAATCGGAAAGATCTTATTTTTCGCCGTCGACTCGTTATATATTCAACGTCGTGAGAGCAGCTGCCGAAGTGCATCGCCGGAATCAATACTGACTGTGCTCTTATTAGTAAACAACGCTTTTCGTCGCGCTCACCATATTCATCATCGATCGCTCGACAGAACCACTGCCTGTGCACACACAACTGGACAGTACTGTACACAACCCTGACCGGTTGACCCCGTAAAGGATACAAAGCGCACCAGGATGCATGTGCACGGTTTGCCGAAAGTCGGTAAGTCCTAAGAATCGGTCTGTCACGTGTTACACCTGTTTGTTTAAAGTGCATGCAAAATGCGACAAATCGCTGACCTGTGATTCAGAATCGATTATTAATGGAGATAATTGTCCTGGTGTGTTATGTTTGTCTGGTTTGCCAGGCCAACACCGTCAGCTTCGGCGGCGTAAACTCCCGAATATGATATTCAGACGCGTCTAAATGGAATCCAGTATACAAAAGCTGAATGAACTGACAATAAACGTCATAAAGCACCGTCGTTACCCGACTTAGAGGTTACTGCCGAAGAGCCGGTAGATAATCCATCATCCTCGAGAAGGCTAACATTTGCCCAGATAACCGCGCAGATGGCGACTGAAACGGGGAAGCGTTCGTTGCGATCAGTGACTCATCGACTTAACGGAACCGAGAAAATTCTCAGAAAATCCACTACTGAAATGACTGACACAATTTATAAAATAAAGTGCGCGGGTGCAAACCTTAGCGATATATACCCAAAAGTGACCGAGTCGCAGGAAACGCTGTTTGAAGCTCAGCAAAAACATGAATTAGCTGACTGGTATGAACTCTGGAGTCAGATGACATTGGCCGCAGTTACCCCTCATCAATAGTTCGATTAAACCGCCACCTGAATTCTCCTCACACGGATGATCCTCGCCTATTAAGAATAACGCTGCAATCTGCGGAGGACGTGGAAAACGTACTCTTAAATGCTTACATCTTAAGAGGTGTTCTAGAGACTACATGTCGTATCCATGCAGACTTACCATGGTGGGAGCGAAAGTCGTCGCAGAAATCTCGTGGAGAATGTAATCCGAGAAGTATTGTAATTCTAGGTGTTCCGGAAGATGCTGCTGACGTACCTTCTCAAGAAAAGTCTGAGCACGACCACAATAGTAGTGAAAAACAACAAGTCACAGATACTATGCTCTCAGGATGGTCTTTTGCAATGGCATATACGGATGACGTGATTGTTGTCAGTTTGATCTCCGAAGAACATTACACCCATCTTTAGTCTTTTGTTCTCTCATGTTGTTTAGTGTGTCTAACCTTGGATCCATAATGGGCAGCAATGTTCGAAGACCTGACCCCCAACAAAATCGCACATAATTTTGTTTCTCAGATGCACGAGCTCAAGGCTCCATTAAACAAGCTTTTGACAAAAGGCGCAAAATGGATTTGGTAAAACGAGTGCCAAAAGGCATTTGAAAATATCAAAAAGATTATTTCTTCAAATCTGCTACCGACACATTACGATCCGAGACTTCCAATCATTGTTGCAGCTGATGCATCTCAAAAAGGACTTAAAGCGGTGTTATTACACGAGTTCATCGATGGTCGCCAAAAGGCCGTAATGCATGTTTCGTTTTCGTTGTTTCCAGCAGAGAAACATTATAGTCAAATCGGATAGGAACGGATTGTACTGGTGTTTTCCACTAAGAAATTCCATAAGATGATTCATGGAAGACGATTTACAATGTACACAGACCATAAACCATTGCTATCAATACTTGGAACCAAAAAATGTATCCAAGTCCATACGGCAAATCGACTCCAACGTTGTGCCATACACCTTTCAGCATATGACTTTGAGCTACGCTTCAAAAGTACTACAAGTTTTAGACATGCCGACGCCTTATTGCGGCTAATCCAACACAATCCAAAACTATAAGAACAATATTTTTTTGTCATCGCTATTAATGCGGATGAAGAAATGCGTTCAGTTTATCAGATATCGATAAGTCAACTAACCATTACAGCACAGGATGTTCGACGGGAAACTATAAAAGACCTGACCTTTCAGAAAGTTATTAACTATAAACGAAATGGTTGCCACGTTGAGCGGTTGGATGCCATGTGCGAGCAATTCCGCCACCGAATGTTCGCGCTTTCCATGATTGATGACTGTTTAATGTTGTACGACCGTGTTGTTATCCCTAAAAGTCAACAGTCTGTGGTGTTAAGGCAGTTTCATACAGGTTACCATGGAATCAATCGAATAAAAGCACTAGCTCGCTCGAACGCTTATTGGCCGTTTATGGGTGATGATATTGAGCAAAGCTGCATTCGATAGAGCTTATATGTTTCCACATGACGACCACTTCATATGACCGTAGATGAATAAGATGGATTATTTGCGAAAATTGGTACCAAACAGGCAGGTTCAAATGTGGAAAGTCGAGTCTATGCACGCTAGTTAATTGTCAAGATATAGTATAGTAGATAGGTTTTGCACTAATATAAGTTTGAATCGCCATGCGACGAACGCATGATTTCTAGTTTGAACATCCGATTTATCGTCTGAAATGCAGCACTCGTGTCATTACACTGATTAAATTTTATGAGCCGATGCTCTTCACCAGCTTGGAACGGACGATTCAAAATGTTCCACCGTAGTGAGCGGACAAAATACGGCATTCAATTATAACTATGTTAAACTAGTAGTATAAGTTTAGCTCCAAACATTGAGTAGCATGCGATTTAGAAAGTATGAAACTTCTTGCTATAACTGCTTTAGTTTTAACGATTACCAAACGATGACGACGTTTGTTCCCTGAAATGACAAAATATTTAGGCATCTCCATAACGCCAGTAAGAAAAGATGTTGTACGCATTGAACCCATCGGGCGTCGAACCGAAAGTTTCACTATATGATGATCAATTGAATTCATTCTCACAGTCCCATGTGAAAAAGATCATAATTGATCAAATATTGCGGTCTCGTGCCATGCGAGTAAACTGTAAACTCATACAACTCTAAGCTTACGTCGATGAGGACAAATCTTTGTAAATTAGTCATTTATCAGACAATTGTTATTAGACCAGAACGGAGCATATGACTGAACAAAGGTACAGATAATAGTGTATGGCAAACTTTAAACAGAATCGGCGTGGTAATTTCCTGATATTTCATTTCGATAATGCTGCGATTTCACAATCGGCGATAAAAATACGTCACTCAAATAGGAGGGACCAATTTGGATTTTTAAAGAGATCATAAATATCTGGCCATGAAAATCTGAGTATAAATACAGAAAAAAAGGTCAGCGGCCAGTTGAGCTGACTCATAGAAACATGGCGCGAGTTGTAGGGTAAATTCGCCGGGTTTAACTTTAAATATTTCATTTATGAAGACTTAAAAAACTTCTGGTTTAGTTTATTTAGGACAACTCAAAGGTTCACAATAGTCGCTTTCTATCAACAAAGCATGATGCTAGTTAGCAGAGAAATGATGTATGTATGTATTTGCGTATGTAGTTCAGACAAACTCCTAGCATCCACCGCTTAGTTTCGTCTTTACCCTTACTTTGAATTTATTTATTCGAAAAGCTTTATTCGAAAACGAAAATTTCATATACGTCCACCTTATAACTTTATTGAGTAAGCCAAGTGAACAGAGTCATGAAGACTACATTGTATCAGGTAGGCAAAGAAATTCATGATATAAACACGAGGCTGAATCGTATTTTTTAATTCTCAGGTTTTAGGCTAACTCGATAATAACTTTGTATTTATAAACACCAACAAATTAGAAGTGTTTCATAATTTCTTAAATAATTTGGAATTAAAAATCCACGTTGCAAAATAATTTACGACAATTCCGTTCTTGAACTGTCTCGCACAAAATGATGACAGCAAGATACGAATAGGGTACATCGAATTTCATGGTTACGTTATTGATTTACACCCCGACGCGAAATCGCTGTTTTACGAGGTTGATCAATTTTGCAGCAATCTAGTAGATTTAAATAAGCACATTTAGTATTTGATTGTACAGATGCATATTATGGATACCGTCAAGATTGCAAATGCATGTCAATTGAACCGAGTACAATTTCCGCAATCGAAAATGAAAACGTTTGCAAGTCACGGTCAAAAGAGCCTCCGATGGAATAAGTAGAATCTTGAATAACGCAGTTATACTGGTAACTTACAATAGAGGTCACACGTTTCGGTCCTTATTAAAACATCTCGGAGATATGACACCAATAGTTTGTACTACGAGTTGTCCAAAAATCCAAATGAAAGTTTTGCTTGGTGTTTATGTTAAATCAACGTCTAGAGAACTTGGAACAAGTCTAAACAAACAGAGAAAATGAATCGAAAAGTAACCCCACTATTCCAATGAATATCAATCATTGATTCGGGATTCGACTATGGCTAAACACGGTATGGATAGATGTTACTGAATGGATCCTAATAACATTGAACTTATAAGACCTGGTGTGAAAACTTATAAAAAATGCTCATTTGCATGCAAATCTATCACACAGAGACCTGGTAAAGCATTTGAAATAACAAAGGCTCGGAGAATGCGGTTAGCAACCTTAACATGAACTTTTCCAATCTTAAAACTATTATGTTTAAACAATCATATTAATTTTGACCATATTAACTTTGCTATCATTTGCTTCGTTCTGCATTTTGTTCATGTTTATTGAATAAATTCGCTGATATGTTGAAACAAACATTTGAGCGCCACTAAATCAAAGTTATGGTATTAGTTTTTATTGACCATGTATTTTCTAAACGGCGCATATTATTGAAACATCAAGGACAAACGTTTCTCGTTAGCAGCGTACAATTTTTACATTTTAGACCCAGTATTCAGTGATTTTGTATTTAATCATCCCGAAACACACATTTAGTTTAACTTCATAAACTGTGCGATTTTATTGATGGACAATTTGAGTAGTTTCAATTGTGCTGTATACTGATATTACTTTTATATTCTTCTGATGAGCGTGAAGTTAATTCACGCAACGTAAATTTCCATCGAATTTAAATTCCAGGTGATGAAGATGATGAGTGTGAGTTTTTATTACGAACATTATTTGAGGTACTTCCGACAATAAAGTATTGTGCAGTTCAATGCAGTGTATAAAGTGACACGTGATTCGCACTACTTAGAACTTAAATGTTCTTCAGTGTCTTCAATTTGCTGAAGCCCTTTTTACATAATAGACCTGTGACTTTCATGGCATTAAGCCTTGGAAATAGATCTTTTTAATTTCGCGATATGCAGCTGCTCTAATCCTCATTTAAGGATAGACGATAAAATTCAGCTTGTGTTCAAAATTTTATGACGTTCTATTTTAGATCGCCTACTTCCAACAGTCCCTTTTGCATGAATAATCGAGATTTTATAATTCGGATTCTTGATTATTTAACGTACACGACATTACATTTAGTTGTTATTATTAGTATTAATCAAGATATCATTAGTACACAGAAGACAAACTGGCTAACTGGCCAACTTAATATCACGTTCCAAAAAGGCACAGCGTTTATAAAATCGTTTGAAAAACAGCTTTGTTTATTCAGCAAGGCCACGCGCATTTCTTTGCCAAACTAACTGCACTGTGTCTGTTTGGAAATCATTCCTCGTGAAGCTTGACAACAAATAACCGAACCTGTGTGCTTAGTCAAAATTGTGATTGATATATGCGACTTACTTCTTTCCGGGACTTAAGGCAGTGAGCAAAGATATCGTCAAAATTTGTTTTCTAATGACTTATGCTTATATTTTCCACTTGACGATTAGTTTATATTATAGTTATTCAAGTCTCACTTAACCTAATCTTACTGTTTCCACCTGATGACGGCAAACAGCAAAAAAACAGGTAGTGGAGTGTAATATCGGGATGTGAGTAACACATCACTTTGGTCATCCATAAGCGCCTTGAGTGCTTGATCACGAATCACTATGTCATTCTGTGTTTAAACATCGTGGTTCGTTGTACGAACCGTATACAACAGTTGTATTCAAGTATAACCTTGTTTAAGTTATTTCACTTATATAATGTGTTGCTCACATCCCCATCCCTTACACACCACTTATGACTCGATAAATTCCTCTGTTTTTGGTCTATTTAAAATAACGCAAATGTTCACAAACTCGATGATAACCTCGTATTTACAAAAACCAACAAATTAGAAGTGTTTCATAATTTCCTCAATTATTCGGAACTAAAAATCCAGGTTGCGAATTAATTTGAGACTATTCAGTTCTGGAACTGTCTCGCGCAAAATAAAGACAGCAAGATATGAATTACGGTAAACCGCAGGTCACGCTTACGTTATTGATGTTCACCCCGACGTTAAATCGCTGTTCTCCGAGGTTGATTAATTTTGCAGCGATCCAGTAGATTTGAATAAGCGCATTTTGTATTTGATTGATCAGATGCATAGTATGGATACTCTCAAGATTGTAATTAAATGCCAATTGAACCGAGTTCAACATCCACAATCGAAAATGAAAACGTTTGCAAGTCACGGTCGCCTTGATTTATGTCAAAAGAGCCTCCGATGGAATAAGTAGAATCTTGAATAACGCAGTTATACTGGTAACGTACAATAGAGGTCGCACTTTTGTGGTCCTCATTAAAACATCTCGGAGATATGACTCCAATAGTTTGTACTACGAGTTGTCCAAAAATCCAAATGCAAGTTTTGCTTGGTGTTTATGGTAAATCAACGTCTAGAGAACTCGGAACAAGTCTAAACAAACACAGAAAATGAATCGAAAATTAACACCACTATTCCAATGAATATCAATCACTGATTCGGGATTCGACTATGGCTAAACACGGTATGGATAGATGTTACTGAACGGATCTTAATAACATTGAACTGATTAGACGTGGTGTGAAAACTTATAAAAAATGCTCATTTGCATGCAAATCCATCACACAGAGACCTGGGAAAGCAGTTGAAATAACAAAGGCTCGGAGAATGCGGTTAGCAACCTGAACATGCACGTTTTTAATCTTAAAACTCTTATGTTTAAGCTATCATGTTAATTTTGACCATATCAACTTTGCTATCATAGGCTTCGTTCTGCATTTTGTTCATGTTTATTGAATAAATTCGCTGATATGTTGAAACAAACATTTAGAGCGCCACTAAATCAAAGTTTTGGTATTAGTTTTTATTGGCCATGTATTTCCTAAACGGCGCATATTATTGAAAAATCAAGGACAAACTTTTCTCGTTAGCAGCGTACAATTTTTACATTTTAGACCCAGTATTCAGTGATTTTGTATTTAATCATCCCAAAACACACACATTTAGTTTAACTTCATAAACTGTGCGATTTTATTGACGGACAATTTGAGTAGTTTTAATTGTGTTCTATACTGATATTACTTTTATATTCTTCTGATGAGCGTGAAGTTAATGCACGCAACGCAAATTTCCATCGAATTTAAATTCCAGATGATGACAATGATGAATGTGAGTTTTTATTACGAACATTATTTGAGGTACTTCCGACACTAAATTATTGTGCAGTTCAATGCAGTGTATAAATCGACACGTGATTCGCGCTACTTAGTACTTAAATGTTCTTCAGTGTCTTCAATTTGCTGAAGTCCTTTTTACATAATAGACCACTGCCTTTCATGGCATTAAGCCTTGAAAATAGATCTTTTTAATTTCGCAATATGCAGCTGCTCTAATCCTCATTTAAGGATAGACGATAAGAGTCAGCTTGTGTTCAAAATTTTATGACGTTCTATTTTAGATCGCCTACTTCCAACAGTCCCTTTTGCATGAATAAGCGAGATTTTATAATTCGGATTCTTGGTTATTTAACGTACACGTCATTACATTTAGTTGTTATTATTAGTATTAATCAAGATGTCATTAGTACACAGAAGGCAAACTTGCCAGATGGCCAACTTAATATCATGTTCCAAAAAGGCACAGCGTTTATAAAATCGTTTGAAAAACAGCTTTGTTTATTGCCCTGCCATCAAGGCCACGCGCAATTCTTTGCCAAATTTAATGCACTGTGTCTGTTTGGAAATCATTCCTCGTGAAGCTTGACAACAAATAACCGAACCTGTGTGCTTAGTCAAAATTGTGATTGATATATGCAACTTACTTCTTTCCGGGACTTTTGGCAGTGAGCAAAGATATCGTCAAAATTTGATTTCTAATGCTTATATTTTCCACTTGGCGATTAGTTTATATTATAGTAATTCAAGTCTCACTTAACCTAATCTTACTGTTTCCACCTGATGACGGCAAACAGCAAAAAACAGGTAGTGGTGTGTAATATCGGGATGTGAGCAACACATCACTTTGGTCATCCATAAGAGCCTTGAGTGCTTGAACACGAATCACTATGTGATTCTGTGTTTAAACATCGTGGTTCGTTGTACGAACTGTATACAACAGTTGTATTCAAGTATAACCTTGTTTAAAGGTTAATTTCACTCATGCATGATTTTGCTCACATCCTCAATCCCTTACACACCACTTATGACTCGATATTCCTGCTGCTTTATCATCCCAAAACACACACATTTAGTTTAACTTCATAAACTGTGCGATTTTATTGACGGACAATTTGAGTAGTTTTAATTGTGTTCTATACTGATATTACTTTTATATTCTTCTGATGAGCGTGAAGTTAATGCACGCAACGCAAATTTCCATCGAATTTAAATTCCAGATGATGACAATGATGAATGTGAGTTTTTATTACGAACATTATTTGAGGTACTTCCGACACTAAATTATTGTGCAGTTCAATGCAGTGTATAAATCGACACGTGATTCGCGCTACTTAGTACTTAAATGTTCTTCAGTGTCTTCAATTTGCTGAAGTCCTTTTTACATAATAGACCACTGCCTTTCATGGCATTAAGCCTTGAAAATAGATCTTTTTAATTTCGCAATATGCAGCTGCTCTAATCCTCATTTAAGGATAGACGATAAGAGTCAGCTTGTGTTCAAAATTTTATGACGTTCTATTTTAGATCGCCTACTTCCAACAGTCCCTTTTGCATGAATAAGCGAGATTTTATAATTCGGATTCTTGATTATTTAACGTACACGTCATTACATTTAGTTGTTATTATTAGTATTAATCAAGATGTCATTAGTACACAGAAGGCAAACTGGCCAGATGGCCAACTTAATATCATGTTCCAAAAAGGCACAGCGTTTATAAAATCGTTTGAAAAACAGCTTTGTTTATTGTCCTGTCATCAAGGCCACGCGCAATTCTTTGCCAAATTTAATGCACTGTGTCTGTTTGGAAATCATTCCTCGTGAAGCTTGACAACAAATAACCGAACCTGTGTGCTTAGTCAAAATTGTGATTGATATATGCGACTTACTTCTTTCCGGGACTTTTGGCAGTGAGCAAAGATATCGTCAAAATTTGATTTCTAATGCTTATATTTTCCACTTGGCGATTAGTTTATATAATAGTAATTCAAGTCTCACTTAACCTAATCTTACTGTTTCCACCTGATGACGGCAAGCAGCAAAAAACAGGTAGTGGTGTGTAATATCGGGATGTGAGCAACACATGACTTTGGTCATCCATAAGAGCCTTGAGTGCTTGAACACGAATCACTATGTGATTCTGTGTTTAAACATCGTGGTTCGTTGTACGAACCGTATACAACAGTTGTATTCAAGTATAACCTTATTTAAGTTATTTCACTTATATAATGTGTTGCTCACATCCCCATCCCTTACACACCACTTATGAATCGATAAATTCGTCTGTTTTGGTCTATTTAAAATAACGCAAATGTTCACAACCTCGATGATAACTTCGTATTTATAAAGACCAACAAATTAGAAGTGTTTCATAATTTCCTCAATAATTTGGAACTGAAAATCCAGGTTGCGAATTAATTTGAGACTATTCAGTTCTGGAACTGTCTCGCGCAAAATAAAGACAGCAAGATATGAATTACGGTAAACCGCAGGTCACGGTTACGTTATTGATGTTTACCCCGACGTTAAGTCGCTGTTCTCCGAGGTTGCCTACTTATTTAGAAATCTAGCAGATAGAAATAAGCACATCAAATGGTTGTCGTCGAGTTGTATATTATGAATACCGACAAAATTTAAATTGAATAAGAATTGGACCGATTTCAACATCCACAATCAACAACGAAAACGTTTGCAAGTCACTGTCGCACTAACGTATGTCAAAAAACCTTCCGATGGAATAAGTATAATCTCGAATAACGCAGGTATAAGGGTAAATTATAATAAAGGTCGCACGTTTTGGTCCGCATTAAAACATCTCAAAGATATGACACCAACAGTTTGTGCTATGAATTGTCTGCAAGATCAAATGCAAGTTTAGACCAAGGTCTATAGAACTCGGAACAAAAATAAACAAACATAAAAGAAATGAAATGTAACCCCGCTATTCCAACGAATATCAATCACTGATTTGCGGTTCTGCCTAAGTTGAACAAGGCATGAACGTTATCAGGCTAGGGTTTAAAACATGTAGGAAAATATGCTCATTTGCATGCGATTACATCACATAGCTCCCGGGAAAAGCTTCACACTGAGGCGGTTGAAATAAACAAAGGCTGGTGAGAATGCGGTCAGCAAGCTGAATCATATTCTTACTCACACCATGGTTCTGACGAACGTTTCGTATAATAAGCGAAACGTTACCAACGTATCTGCTCTAACGAGCACACACTAACCCATTATGTTTTTATCTCTGTCTGCTTGATTATATTAAATAATTTTTAATTGTTAAGCTGCTGAAATTAGATGTACGTATATTTTGCGATAAATAATCTTGACAAAACGAACTTTCTTAATCTTTTCAGAATATTCCAGCGTTGCGATTTCAAAATTCGTGAATATATCATGCATTCTCAGCAAACCGATTTCATTCTCAAAGTGATGGTATATACTCTAACGAATGATGGGTTTGCCGGCTTTCGCAATTCAATAAGTAAATTGTGGAATTTGAGAGAAATTTCTAAAACATTTTTGAGACATTAAACATAAAGCTTCTGGTGACATTATAAATGCATACAGAGAATAACGATAATCAATTCCCGAATCACAAAGTGATATCTGATCAAGCACTCGAGGCGCTTATTTAAGACCAGTATATTTTGTTGTTCAAATCGCAGCACTCACACCCCAAACGGTTTAGGCTGTTTTCCGTCATCTGACGGAGACAGTCAGATCAGTTTTAGTGAGCCTTGAAACAGTGGTGAATTGGTAAACCAAGAAATACTTGTATGTCACTGCTGCATAGGGTTCTTACAAAGAACCACAATTTTGGACATTTGGACATTCGCATGATGAATATTGGTCATGTACTCGAGGAACTAATGGATCTACAACGTAATGTGGTGCCCATATCCCCCGAAATTACACACTACAATCGCTTGGAATCACTTTGTAATTCTGTATTTGAACATTGTATTTCTTTGTAAGAGACCTATACCCAGTGACATACGAGTATGATTTGCTTACTGCTTCACTACTGCTTCAAGGCTCACTGTAACTGATCTTGCTGTTTCCTCCTGATAACGGCAAACAGCCGAAACCGGTTGTAGTGTTTAAGCACCGCAATTTATTCACGTAACTTCATTTGCTTGTAAGGAACTGCATTGTACAACATTTAAGACAATATTCTTAGCCAAACAAGCTAACACTAGACTAATTTTTTTCGATGATCAGGTTGTTGATTATATTGTATGGCCGTATTGTGCTTAATACACAAGTAAATCCCAGTAGAATAATGTTTGGAGTTTCGTGTCACGAAACGTATGCACCAATTGTTGAAAGCTCTCATAAAATTCAAACATATAGGTTAATCATCTTGGTCCTGCACTTATGAGCCACCCTATAAACCCACTATAACCGATCAACGGTGTTACATGACGCGTTAAGCGAGTCTGCCAAAAGCTTCTGGTCTTGTTAACGTGCTTGTGGCAAGGTGATGCAACAGAAGTAGGTGGATTGCTCAATGGTGACTATCTTATTTGGTGTGGTGAAATCTCTGTGTTACTAGCAAACCATAACGGAAAACTGTTCTTACCGATTGGATACAAATTTATTCCATTAGCGAAATGATTATGATGAGGCATGCATCATTAGACAAAACGTCATTAGGACTCAAACACGAACACATTCAAAGGCTTTGAGCATTCCGCATTCTCGATTGGATATTCGTCGTAATTTCTTCTCGGTAAGAATTTGTTTCACTTGGAACTATTTGCTTGAAGAAATCACACGCTCGGAATCTGTTGAGGTTTTCGCTTCCAACCTCGATGAGTTCATGACGTTCCTATTGATTTTTTTATATTCCATATACCTTGTTAACCTATGGGTTTTGCTAAGCTTACTGCTTCTTATACCATAAAATTTTCTGAGTTCTGAGTTCTGAGTTATTCAAAACATTGAGTTAATGGTTCTGCAACAATTTATCGCAATAATTACAAGCAATCTTTCAATTTTAACTGCCACAAATAGGCAAGTGGATTATTTATCTTCCTTATCAGTACACTGAAAACCTTAGGTCTGGTTACAACGTAGTAGAACATGTGATATTTTTCATTGTGGGCAGCGTAATTCAGTCGAACTTAAATTTATCGAGAATTTTTATAGTCATTGATGGTACTTCAAGGTTTTTAATGGTTTAAAAAGCAACAAACTTAACAACAACCATAGGATGGTAAAAATTAAAATGTTAGTGCATAAAAAAGATAAGGACTTATATTACCAGCATTCGGGAAACGAATAATTTAATAAAAATTCGTCTAATTTCGTTTTAAATTCATACAAGCTAGTGGAGTGAGCAACGGTAGAAGGTAGACTGTTACAAGTTAAACAGACTCAACATTCAAGATTCAAGATTTATGGTTGAAAAAGCGAATAAAATTATAATAACCATAGAGTGAAACTATAGGTACAAATGTATATAAATGTAAAAATAAAATCAAAATCAATGGCACGATGATAGTCTAATAATAGTTTGGGGCAAAATTCGGATTAGCTCTCATATAAGTTCGAAGGTGGAATAATATGTCCAGCGGTTTGGACAAAGTAGTATGTATTTTTAGGCGCGGATGAGATCACCTCGCATTCTCATTTGTGGTAGTGTCCTCAACTCCAGTCTTCTTAATCGCCTGGTGAATGGCATATTTTCGAGTCCAATGGCAAGCATAGAAGCTCTCTGATATATTCGATCCAGAAGTAAGATGCCTGTTTAGAGCTATAGTGACGAGTCTTGTGAGGCATACTCTAGAACCTGGTATATATTTGTATACATCATAAGAGGAAAACATCCCGCGGAAAAACGTCCAAATATTCGCCGTAACATGCCGAGCAGCCGTGACGCGCCTCTGTAAACGGCTTCGCATTGTAGACCATGTTTGAAACTACCGCAAATCCAGACACCCAGCACCTTTTCTTCTTCGGTGTACTCGCGGTTTCTGTCGCCGAGCTTATATTGGAAGGGAAAGCTAGGGTCAAGTCCGATCTGAATGATTTACGACGTTTGCATATTCAATGGCAGTTTATTTTCGAATGAGCAATTGTACGAAGCATTCAAATAGTTTTCCAGCAAAATACCATCATCAGCATTGCTGATTCGCCCAAGTACTTTTATATTGTCAGCAAACAATATCTTTTTACTGTCAGTTGATATTGGTACATCGTTCATATAGACTAGGAACAGTATTGGTCCTAGCATTGCACCTTGTGAAACACCGCTAGTGACATCGATTTTCTTCAATAACAGGCCGTCCACACGAACTCTAATGTTTCTGTTACTAAGGTAATCACTTATCAATTCGTATAGTCTTACAACAAGACTTTTTTGTGAGTAAATTATGATCAACTCTGTCGAAAGCTTTAAAAATGTCCAGGTAGCACGCATGAATACAGCCCACTGCATCTACAACCCTCGTCCAATCGTCTGAGATTGCCAGCAAAATTGTTAAACAATAACGATTTCTGCTAACTCCATGTTGGGCAACTGCCAAAATTCGGTTCGTTTTCAGACGTCACACTATTTCTGTGGTTATTATTCGCTCAAAAACGTTTGATACCAAAGACAGCAATGTCATCGGCCTGTAATTTTTAAATTCAGAACGCCAACCACCTTTGTAAATGGGTGTTATCTGTTTCAGTTTCCAGTCTTTTAATACCACGCCAGCTTGGAGCATATTATTAAACATGCGGGATAGAGGTTCAGATAGCTGCGCATGACCGTTTTTGAGCAGCTTTGGAGTTATCTCGTCTGGTCCTGAGATTTCTTAACGTTTAAATTTCTTAAGTGCTGCGCTACACGAATGATTGGTTCCTGATCCGGCTCGTAAATTTCGGCGCTAAACCTCCGGCATAAAAGTCTGCTAACAGGTCGGTGGTCTGATTAATGGATTCTGTGAAGCCGGACGACGTTTTTAGGGCAAAGACTCCTGGTTTAATATTCGTTCTATCGTTAACGAGTCTATATAAGAGCTTCGAATTCTGGTGCATTTGAGAAAACAATTGCGATTGGAAACCTTGTTTATCATCTCGAATTAAGCTGATAACTTTGTTTCGCAGTTGTTTAAATTGTGGGCAAGAATCAGCTCTGTTGGTTGCCTTGTGAAACTCCCATGCTATTGCCCTTTGTTTCATCCACTTTTTAGTCCTTCTTCGTAGTAAAATTTCATTACGTTGAGACCTCTTCTTCAAAACAAACATTGAATGTTCCTAAAATATAGATTTTAGTTGCTGTAAGAGAGAGCGCCAATGACTATCCGGAGTAATCCAGTTGTGCGAAACTAGTGCTCTGTAACTCGGCACACATGGCAAGGTAGTTCACCATTCTGATGCACTTCGTTCCGTCACTTTTGCGCCATGTGCTTGATTTCATTTTTTGGCACACCGATAGCCTTACTCTCAGATTTTTTTCAATAATAGGTCCGAAATCGTTGCATTCATGTGATGGTTTACATCAGTGATCACTTGCGAACTCACATGATTTACCTATATTTCCACAAAACGTCGAAGGCTCAACTCGAAACTGACCATTTTATTTTCAAATTGGGCTTCAAATGTATCGACGCCCTGCAAGGGATTAGCTCTGCAACGAAAAGAGACATAGAATGCGCCTAAAACCTTTTCATTATTTATCAATGCTATCGAATCAGTGGCTAATGCGGTCGCATTTACCATGGATTTTACCCGTACAGAGCAAATGCGTTGTGAATTTACTCACCATGGGACTCACCGGTTGTTCACATGCTTTGCACATGAACTCGGTACAATTCGTCTTATCAGCTGGGCCAGGCGTGACCATTGTTAGGTTAGCCGGATCCAGGCCCTTGGCACCGAGGCCAAGTTGGTTACATGTCGCCGTTGGATCTAGTGATGCGGTCAAACATGTTAGCAGCCTGAAGTGGTGGTTTACTGGTGGGCGTTTGGTCGGCAGGTCGATGTGGCTGCTTTGGAACTCGAGATTTCGTCATTTAGCGAATAAACCACTATAACTCGTTAACCACACAAGATAGAATATAGAAACAAATATCAAAATTCATAACTGGACGCGATCTTTGCAATGATATCAAAAACCGTAGAATAATGTGAACTGAAGTTCTCGTCTACTCGCTACTTTATAAGTAGCTGAAGGGACTAAACTAGGCCCCAACTGATCCAACGGCGTATTGCCGCGAGGGTTATTGCAACCCCTAGATAGTTTAAACTAGAATACCATTCCGAAACGCTAAAATCTCACCGGAAGCACAGGACCGGTTTCGAGGTTTTTGCCTCTCATCAGCTATGCGTATCCGCTGGACTCTTCGCGTTTCGAACTAGTATTTATGTAGACGGATGGCGCAATGTGAACTGAAGTTCTCGTCTACTCGCTACTTTATAAGTAGCTGAAGGGACTAATCTAAGCCCCAACTGATCCAACGGCGTATTGCCGCGAGGGTTATTACAACCCCAGGATAGATCAGAGTAGAATACCGTTTCGAAACGCTGAAATCTCCCTGGAAGCACAGGACCGGTTTCGAGGTTTTTGCCTCTCATCAGCTATGCGTATCCGCTGGACTCTTCGCGTTTCGAACTAGTATTTGTGTAGATGGATGGCGCAATATGAACTTAAGTTCTCGTATACTCGCTACTTTATAAGTAGCTGAAGGGACTAAACTAAGCCCCAACTGATCCTCGAAAAAACCTCGAAACCGGTCCTGTGCTCCCGGTGAGATTTTAGCGTTTCGGAATGATATTCTACTTTGAACCGTAGAATAGTTAGTGCTGGGAAAACGTTTGCCCGCGTGATCAAACTGAGATATTTTCACCGATATGGCAACTTTTCCAATAATCGGTTGACAAAAGCAAAACAAAAATAGTCAAGTAGACATTATGGAAAGGAGCTCAGAATTCTTGGAATGGGATAAATCCAAACAGATTTGGCGAAGATATGACCAGAAATGTCAGAGCAAAAAATGCGAAATCACAGCAGATGACAGTTAAGCAATTGCCTGACTGTTCTACATGACAAGGACAGAATAAAACTACCTTCTACAGTTCAGGCCGAAATGATGTACCACCAGCACATATTCATGGGTCCGATAATTCCTCGTATCCCTTCGCGTAACGGATGGTTCGGAGTATGTAATGTTTTGTAAAGTGAGATAAGGTCTTCTCTGATTCGTCGATAGGGAAAATCGAACAGATTCATTTGAGCTATCCTTTCTTTATATGGTTTGTTTTGGATGCTGAGAACTAGTTTTGCTGAGCGGTGATAAATTTCATGCATAAGTTCCACATCCCTCTTGAGTCACGTAGACCATGACTGCAAACCCCAATCCATGACTGGTCTCAAGTATGTATTCATGATCCTTGGAAATATCTTGGGCGAAAATTTCCCAAATACACGTTTGAGTAGATTTAAAACACGTTTTGCTTTTCTAAAGACACTGTTAGTTTGAAGCGATGTTCTTAAACTGGAGCATATCCAGACACCCTAATCTTTTTCTTCACTGCAATTTTCAAGGACATGCGAACTTTTGTGATATGTGAACTCTACTCGATTCCCAACATTCATGATCCTGCATTTGTTGAAGTTAAACGGCAGTTTGATCTTCAACGACCAGCTGTGAAGCGTATTAAGATCCTTTTGTAATAGCAGACAGTATTCTGGACTACGAATGCTGCGCCAAATCTTTATGTCGTCCGCAAATAACGAAATGCTACATCGAACAATTTCCGGTATTTCATTGACACAAATCACAAAGAGGATCGAAACGAGGACTGAACATTAGGGATCTCCGCTAGTTGCTGCCATTGGTTTTGATAATGATCCGTCACCCCGTACTTGCTTAGAGCAAATTTTAGGTAGTCATTTAGCCAATTCAACAACTTTCCAGCGATACCAACCCTTTCAAATTTCTGCAATACTAGGGAATTTTCAACACGATCGAATGCTTTTGATATATCTAATTAGCAAGCGTGTATTGCTTGCCCTTTATCTTTCGTATAACATCAGAATCGCAGCTGTGATTCCGTCGGTTACCGGGGATTTGTTGACATTTAACCTGCGTAGATGATGCCGCACTGGGTCAGAATTGATATAAATATCGCGTATAAACTCCGACGCGTTCAACTGTAGTAATGCATCCTTTGGTTGAAAACTCGTGAATAAAAACTGTAGTTTTCCAGGGCAGGATAAGCTAGTCCGTTATCTTTGAGGATGAGAAAAACAATGACCTTAATCTTCGTTGTGTTCTTTTCGGTTCGATAAAGCAATCTGAAATTTCTTTGCATACATACTACCATCTGAAGCTGGTGGTTTTGTCTGTCCTCCCGAATGAGTTTTGTGACTTGATTCATCAATTAAAACTAGACTCAGCTCATACTCTTGGGATACACACTAGACAAAGCTCTTGAAAGCAACTCATTACGTTAGAATAAAGCGCAATTACAAATAACTCAATATGGGAGAATTCAACATACCTTAACTATATATCCGAGTAGTCCAAACACTAAAGAACAAATTTTGCAAACTATTCACACTCCATTGGATTATTACGTTTTCAATAAACATGACAAATAAATTTACAACAGACATCTATCCTTGTACGAATCCGCGTCGATGTCTTGAAAATTCCTCTTTCGGTCCAGCAAGATCAAACGAACTGGAGACATTTGTTCCCACCCTACACCCGTGTTCCTTATCAAGTTTTTGTGTCATAGTTTTCCCGTGATATTTTTTTTGTTCTTCAAATTGAAAATAACATTTAAACTAAATGTTAAATCTGTGAGCGTTTTCTTTCCCGAACATTTTTCCTTTTGTTTAACTGCACTTCGGCTTCCGCACAAATTGATTTGTCCGTTACCCGTGTTTACCTTTATTGGAAAACGGTATTTTTTGTGCTCTTAACTGAGCTGTTTGACTTCCGTTTATTGGACGCGTTGAGTTTGCATTGAAACCTGTATTCGATTACCGTTGAGGTTTGTTATATTTTGCTTTTTAATCATCTTTGTCAATATAGTACAGCGTAAATTGACGTATTGTTCTGATTTGGGATCGATTCGTAAACGCTCGTCACTCCCGGTAGAAGATTCTCGTGGCTCGTAGCAGGAAACTAGTTTCCGTGACAGAAACTATTCCCCAGTGACGGTTTGGTCGCTACAGTACTCAACGTTGGAATTCGATTTGGACCGTATTTTCTCAATTGGAGAAAATACAGTACTCATCGTCGAATTCGCTGGCGTCAATATGCCTGTTACCCGCAGCTTTGTCGAAAAGATCAAATCTTCCCAACAGTTGGTCGATAATGGAAAGGAAAACACCGCAGGTGAGCGAATTCATTGTTCTTTTGAGGGCTCTCGTGGTAGCTTAAGGGGTTCAACGATAGATTCAAATATCCTTGTTCGTAAGGCTAAAATGCGCCTTGAACTCTCAAAACTGTCGCATTAAACAATCGAAACGCAGCACAAACTGAAAGTGCTTGAAGCGGCACAGGAGGTTAAAATGGCTGAGATTGGTGCTTCTGCATCCGACGATGCAGAACCACACTTGCAAGATATTGATACCAATCAAAAGGTTGCAAAATATCTTGCGCATTGTGGGCATCAAAAGGAAGAAGTAGCTGACTACCCTTGTTCAAAGGTAGAAGATTCTGTTCGTAATAAAAAGCCCGGTAGTTTACCAAGATCTAATCTTCCGAAGATAGAATTGATGTCTTTTGACGGTTCAGCTAGCACCTACTGGAAGTTTTTTCGTCAGTTCGAGACCTATGTGGAGTCTAGAACTCGCGATGACGGACAGAGGTTTCTATAAATTTTCTACATTATTGCCGAGGTATAGCAAAGGAAGCTATTGAAGAGTGTGTCATGCTGCCACCTGAACGTGCTTATAAGCGGGCGAGATCAATCCTGAAGGACCTCTTCGGGCAACCGCATAAAATAGCAAGATCCATGCTGGATGGACTGTTCAGTGAGTTTGAAGCAGCACCTTACAGTCCGCAACGATTGTCACACCTGGTGATAAAAATGAGTAATTGCCAAATTGCTTTAGAGAAAATGAACTACACTGCGGACCTCAATTCATTGATGGTGCTTGAACGCTTGGTCGGCACACGTCCTCTGTATCTACAGCAGCAGTAGGCTGAGAACGTCGAGCAGCGTACCTGCGAAGACCGAAAGCCAAACTTCGCGGATTTGATGCGCTTTATCAGTCTACGGGCAAAGGTTGCTAACAGCCGGTACGGCAAATTAGTGGAGCAAAATCGCAAGGGTAAGAACGCTTACACGAGTGAAACTGGTAATAGACCAGTCGTGAATAAAAAGCAAACCTTTGCTCAGTGGCGTGCAGACGACACAAACAAGATTAAAAATCTAGGATGCCCAAACTGTGGGGGTACTTTTGGAGTGGCATCTTGCAAAGACTTCATTACTGCCGACTGCGAAACACGTTGGAAAAAGGTGAAGCAGTTTCGCCTGTGTTTTCAAATGCCTGAGGGCTGGCCATCACACAAATTTGTCATGTCACTGATTCATGTCATGTCGTTAGATGTAAGGCTCCTCACCACACATTGCTGCATTGGGAACTTAAGGTCCAGTCTCAAGTTGAAAGCAAAACATTAAGCATGACGAACTGTGGGCAAGTTGTCTCTATGGGGGTATTACATGTTCGCTTGGTAGGACCTGGAGGTTTCTTGAAAGCATACGCATTTCTTGTTTCTAGTTCTGATACGACAGTCGTTTGTCGTGAAGTCGCTGAAAAACTTGGACTTGAGATGCAAGCTTCAGAAACTCGCATTAAGACGATTACCGGTACAATGTCCGCTCGCAAGCTTGCTAGTGAGTTCAAGTTGGAATCGCTTAATGGACTGGAGATAATTGACATCAACAAGACTAAGGTCGTTGATGAAATCATGCCCTTTGCAAACATGCGGCCTCGTTCAAAATTAGCAGGTCGATGGTCCCATCTCAAGGATGTGGTATTTGAGGAAACTAACCGTAAACGCATAGTTATCTTGATTGGACGTGACATCCCGGAAGCACATTGGGCAATCGAACAGCGATTGGGTGCTCGGAAACAGCCATACGCTGAGAAAACCTCACTCGGTTGGGTGTTGTTGGGACCTATGAACTATAAAGCGCATAAAACAGCGCTGGTCAATCTGCTCTTTGGTGGAATTTGTGAAATAGAATCGCTGTTGAGAAGAATGTACGACTCGGAATTTGAAGATTCAAGTTGCATTAGGAACTCCCCTTTCGTCGGAGATAGAAAGGTACTTCAGCTAGTGGAGGAAGAATCAAGGCTAGTCGATGGGCATTACGTGGTACCTCTGTCCTGGAAGGATTGTGTACCCAAACTTGCCAGTAATCGGTCAGTCGCGTTCAAAAGGATAGAAAGTCTGAGAAGGCGTTTCCTGAAAGATCCTCAATTTTGTCTAAAATACACAGAAGTGATGAATGCCAACGTGACCAAAGGGTATGCAAGGAAGGTTGGACCGTATGTTGCCGAGAGTAATCGGCCCTTGTGGTATCTACCTCATCACGCTGTGTTGAACCCCAAAAAACCAGAAAAACTTCGGGTAGTACTGGATTGTGCTGCCAAATTTCATGGGTTTTCACTGAACGATATGCTGTGCCAGGGCTCTGATACAACAGCGAATCTGGTTACCGTGCTTTTGCGCTTCAGGATAGGTCAGGTAGCTCTAGCTGCAGACATTGAGGAAATGTTCATGCAAGTTAAGGTACCTGACAAAGATCTATCGGCATTACGATTTCTGTGGTGGGATGATGCGGATGTCGAAACAGATCCGGTCGAATTTGAGATGACAGCTCATCCATTCGGAGCTACGTCTTCCCCATTCTGCGCCAATTATGCTCTTCGAAAGACCGCAATGGATTTCGCTGGTGAATATGATGAATTTAGCCAACGTGCTGTTATGGAAAAATTTTTATGTTGACGATTGTTTGGTATCATTTGACTGCTCTATTGTCGCCAAGAAATTCGTTGACCAATGTGGACATATGCTGTCTCGAGGCGGCTTCCATTTAAGGAAGTGGGCGTCAAACGATAAACGTTTGTTAAAAGACCTGCCGAGTTCAGATTGTGCCACATTTACGGTCAATATGAGTAATTCATACGATCATGTGCATGGAGCATTGGTTTGCAATGGAACGCGGATAGCGACGTCTTCGAATTTCGATTCAACCTACCCAATGACTCGTCGTGGTATACTATCGGCTGTGTCATCATTTTACGACCCGTTGGGGCTTTTGTCTCCACTTTGCCTTCCCCCCAATATGCTACTTCAAAGACTCTGCAAATCGGGTATTGGATGGGACCAACCTATTTGTGAGGCTGATGAAGTCTGTTGGAACGATTGGTTGCGGTTGGTCAATGTCATTGAAACCGTATCTGTGTCAAGATGTATCAGATGTGCCGATAAGAACTCTAAATGTAACTTTGAGCTGCATATATTCGCCGATGCCTCAGAGACAGGGTACGGTGCTGTAGCATACGCTAAACACATTTCAAGTGCAAACGAATGTCAAAGCTGTATTCTTTTTGGAAAATCCAGAGTAGCTCCCTTGAAAACTGTCACTGTTCCCCGCCTCGAGCTCAATGCTGTAGTATTGGCTGTACGTGTCAGTGAGTTGTTAAAGGAAGGAAAAGCGGAACTTTTCTCTAAAATCTGTTTTTGGACTGATTCGATGATAGTCCTGCACTATATATGCGACACTACTTCTAGATTCTCTACGTTCGTCGCCAACCGCCTAGCGATTATACATACGTATACCGATTCATCACAGTGGAATCATGTAAATTCAGGTGAAAATCCTGCAGACCTGGCTTCAAGGGGTATACGTTCGAAATTGGAGTTGGAGCGATGGTTGACAGGCCCTGTTGTATGGCCAGAGCGAAAATGTCTGAACCTGGATACAAACACAGTTCATTCTCTGGAAATAGAATACAAAAGGGTTAATATAACATCCGCAAATAGCTCACTAGAATATGTTTTGAATGCTGTAGTCAACTATCACTCTAGTTGGTCGAAGTTGCTCAGGAGTATTGCATGGCTGACAAGGTTTGTTGATTACCTCAGACTAAAGTCACCGGGGCGGAATTTGTTGAGATCACTGTCTGCAATCACAGTATCCGAACTGCGAAATGCAGAAAGAAAAGTAACCATGTTCGTGCAGCAGGAAGTGTTTGCTGATGAGCTTGCACACTATGAAACGAAACAGAACAAGAAATGCCAGAGGCATCGCAGATTTGCCAAGTTGAACCCGAGAGTCCTAGATTGAGTCTTATGTGTTGGTGGACGCTTAAATTATTCCAGCTATCCTGCGGCTTTTCGTACTCCAATTATCTTACCCTCGCGGCATACTGTCACCGAACTCATCATCCGGTATTTTCATGAAATTGGAGGTCATTGTGGCATGGTTCATGTGCAGAATTTAATACGCAGACAATTTTGGATACTTCAAGGGGGTCGCGCAGTGAAAAGGGTGATAGGGAAGTGCACCCGGTGTCGTAAAAGACTGGCAGTCGAGTGTAAGCAGATGATGTCTCCACTTCCATTGGCTCGGATTCAGCAGGGGCTGCGTTGTTTTGAATCGGTTGGTTTGGATTATTTTGGACCTTTCCCAGTCAAACGTGGTCGTTCGATTGAGAAAAGGTATGGCTGTGTCTTCACTTGTCTACGTGTTCGAGCGGTTCATATTGAAGTTGCACACTCGCTCACTACAGATTCGTTCATCATGGCACTGATGCGTTTCGTTAGCCGGCGAAAGAAATCCGTTGAGATTTACAGCGACAATGGCACGAATTTTGTAGGGGCCGTTCGAGAGCTGAAAGAGCACATTCAGAGGCTCGATAACCGCGTGATCGCTAATCGTCCGGCTGTTCATCATATCCAATGGCACTTTAACCCCCCTAGTTCTAGCCATAGAGGCGGCGTTTGGGAACGTATGGTGCGTTCAATCAGAAATATTTTAAACGCCAAACGGACGAAAGTTTGCATACTTTTATGTGCGAAGCAGAACGTATATTGAATGATCGACCTTTGGTGCCACCGTCATTAGATAGCCGCGACGATGGACCACTGACTCCAAACCATCTTCTGTTGATAGGAAGCAACATGGGGATCCCTTCTGATGCTAGTTTACGTGATCGGTATACGCGTCAGTGGAAGCAAGTGAATTATCGCACTGGGATCTTTTGGAATCGATGGATCAAGGAGTATCTCCCAACCTTGCAAAGAAGGCAAAAATGGTTAAAGCCAGAGAGAAACTTGAAGAAAGGCGATGTCGTACTGCTAGTGAGTGACCAAGTCCCAAAGGAGAAGTGGCCGCTAGGGTTGGTGCTCGAATGTAACGATAGTGGAGATGGATTATTTCGAAGAGTCACCCTGCGCTCATCCGCAGGAATCTTGGAGCGTGACGTTAGAAAGCTATGTTTGCTTGAGGGTGCCGAGTAGTGCAGCGGTAGGGTGTGGAATAGGCTGTACCTGGGGTGTCGGGCCCGGTGGCTAGTGCTTAAGGTGGGAGGCGGGTTTTCGGATCTGCTGACCCCAGAAATACCACCAAGCATTCAGTCTACCGGTTGCATGCGCAGACGAACGTTGATTACATTGAAGGCAAATGTTTTAGGTGGGAGGCGGGTTTTCGGGTCTACCAACTCCAGAGATACCACCAAACATTTGATCGTCGAGTCGCTGTCATTGGTCGCGCAGGTCCACGGTTCGGGTAGCCAGGTAGAGGAGAGCCCCGAGGTTCAGTTTTTGTGTCTCTACTTGCTTTCAGATTTTGAGGAATTTTGGTGGGTGGTGTATGAATCCGCGTCGATGTCTTGAAAATTCCTCTTTCGGTCCAGCAAGATCAAACGAACTGGAGACATTTGTTCCCACCCTACACCCGTGTTCCTTATCAAGTTTTTTGTGTCATAATTTTCCAGTGATATTTTTTGTTTGTTCTTCAAATTGAAAATAACATTTAAACTAAATGTTAAATCTGTGAGAGTTTTCTTTCCCGAACATTTTTCCTTTGTTTAACTGCACTTCGGCTTCCGCACATTTTGATTTGTCCGTTACCCGTGTTTACCGTTATTGGAAAACGGTAATTTTTTGTGCTCTCAACTGAGCTGTTTGACTTCCGTTTATTGGACGCGTTGGGTTTGCATTGAAACCTGTATACGATTACCGTTGAGGTTTGTTATATTTTGCTTTTTAATCGTCTTTGTCAATATAGTACAGCGTAAATTGACGTATTGTTCTGATTTGGGATCGATTCGTAAACGCTCGTCATTCCCGGTATAAGAATCTCGTGGCTTGTAGCAGGCAACTAGTTTCCGTGACAGAAACTATTCCCCAGTGACGAT
Organism: Atriophallophorus winterbourni; assembly: GCA_013407085.1. Taxonomy (NCBI): domain Eukaryota; kingdom Metazoa; phylum Platyhelminthes; class Trematoda; order Plagiorchiida; family Microphallidae; genus Atriophallophorus; species Atriophallophorus winterbourni. Next base: position 158,970 of record JACCGJ010020263.1, read on the forward strand.
TTGGTCGCTACAATCCTGGACCTAGTACTCATGTTCGAAGCTATGATCGTGGAACACGTTCATTATCAACATGCACTAGGCTACAGAGACTACCTCGTTCTGCACTTTCAATAACTGTGCAGCACATGTAGAATGCCAAAGCAAACGAAGTTATATATAAAATGTGATTATTTCGGTTTGATTGAAACAATAGGGGATTTTGATGATTACACTATAATTTTCACAGATCAGGAATTGTATTGACGACACTGACAGGTTGCATCACCAACATCGTGCATTTAAATTTTTATTATGTCCCGAAACGTGAAAGCACTGATATCCATTTCAGAATTCGCAGTCGCGCTAGAAAAATGGTTGGTAAAGACGAAATCAACCAGAGAACACTTTCGTAATTTGCGGAATGGAGTCGCGAAACCCCACCCGGAAGTTTAGACGATATCAGAATATTAAGATCATACTAAAAATCTTATATGGAAACTTCAACAAAACGACGAATCTGAATCTGTTTATCCGATCATAAAAGATTACGAATTAACTGATTCTGTCCGGGAAACTGCTAAGGGTCTTGTCAGTTCTTTTTCAGGATTTTTCAACCGCAAAAACATGTATTGCAGATTCATTGAACATAGCTATCTTCCCAATTAAAATATTAAACCCTTAGCAGTATTGTTGGTAAATGGAGTTCAGTTCAAGTGTATGTGCGGTGAATGTGAACATCACAATAGATTTAAATAATTTAGGAATCTTGAGTGGTTGACCATGAAGTTCGTCGTCATTCTGCAATTGAAATCCGTGTTTCGCTGTGTGAACTCAATTTAAATGTGATGTCATGTTCTATCGTTGAAGTATATTCCGTTTGCAAGCAATTGCTTCACGATTTTCGTTATCCGATTGCCCGACATATTACGGTGTGAATATCAAACATGTCAATCCGTTGTACTTCATAGGCAAGTACTGTTTGTGTCCTTGACTTGAACTAACATTTGTAACTTTTCTAGTTGCACTACAATTTGTGACGTTGTTCTTCACATATATATCCGGTTTTATGGTTGCTTTTCGATCGTTGGCGTTCAAGAAGATGAAATCTAGATTTCTTCGATGCTGATATAGAATACTCAACTCAACGTCCGGTTAAACTAATGTTGTAATTCGATTAACAGATTCATCTTTTCTTCTGATAGAAAATCTGGCAGTACTTAACGTGGCAAGCAACCGTGAAAGACATCGATAGATAAACGTTTTTCGATGTTGACATCGTTTTTTACAAGCGAACTATGTTGTTGAGGCTCCGTCGTTTCGCACATGATCAAATCATTTAGATGTAGCATGCTAGCGTTGGATTAAAACACTTAGATGACACCTTTTCGAACACTGGGTGGTTAGATGCACGAAGCCTATGCAACTGTAGTTGCAAAGTTAAACTTTGTTTTACATCTCACCACTAGTTCAGCAGTTAATGGAGAAGATGTAAAAGTAATTAGGGCTCACCAAGTGGGACGTATGTGCGCAGCCAAACAATGAGTAAATTTTAGGAATTGGTTTTGAGCAAACATGCAGATTATACAGCCTCTTTTCAGAGTATACTATACTTGTGAGTAATAAAAGTTTCATTTTAGCTATTCAGGAAAAGTTCGATTGTTAGAATAGTTAGCGAGTCTGAAAAGATTGGATTCTTTAAAACACGTGTTTTTCAAGCAAATTGGGACAAGTACGGGAATAATATCTGTAGCGCATTTGTAAAATTAACTTGTTTTTCTCGCCACCATAAGCAGACGATAAGTAGTTGCAAAAGCTTTACGATAAATTCATGTGGTGGTGTATCTAGCGCGCGAAAATATATCATCAAGGCCCACTGAACCTGATCTTATTGTCTACACCTGACGCCGGCAAACAGTCAGAAACCGGTAGTGGTGTGTAAGGGATGGGTTGAGTGCTTGGCCACGAATCACTTTGTGATTCTGTGTTTGAACAACGTGGTTCCTTGTACGAACCATAGGTATCAGTGGCATACAAGTATAACTTTGTTTACCACTGTTTCAAGGCTCAATTAACCTGATCTTACTGTCTCAACCTGGCGAGGGCAAACTCAAGGTAGTGGCGTGAAAGGGATGGGGATACGAGCAACACACAACATTAGCCATGTTTGAACTTTGACGCCACCATGCCCGTTTAAATGCAATCTTATCCAACGGTGTTCATCTGAAAACATAAATGACTGAATTTTGTTGCATGACCCACTGTTCGTCTAAGAAATGCAAGCAAACCTTTTGCATAGTGGTGATTGATAATAGTATCTCCTCGTATATTGAGAACTTTGACCGTTCGTGGTGCTTTCAATAAGTGAATCCATAATGTAATCAACAACATTAAAAAGAAATGGACAAGTTGGCAAAAATTCCTGGCGACATTGGTATGATGGATGAGTCGTCCATATTGCAGCAGAGACCTTCGTTGCGTTCTATCAATCTAAGCGGAATCCTTAACCCAACAGCCAGAAAAACAGAACAAGACCGGAATGGAACGTTGATCGGGAGTCCAAGGTCCAAACACCCAGTGTGTGCATCTAAACCGTGGACATGGTTTGTATTTATATGGTAACAACAGAGCGATCGTGTGAGGTTACACCATAATCATGGGAAGGTGCATAGTGGGAACGACGGCTGTTGGATGTCATGGGCGAGTCAGACAATTTGAATTTGAATTTTAATGTACATGGTGTTTGTTACCACCCAACAACAATTTTTCCTCCCTCACAAACTTCAGTCGATCAGGCACTCGGGCTTGTTTGATTTGTTAGGAGGGTGCCCTCCCAACACATATGGGGTTAGACATTTTTGAGAAGACAGGGTTTAGGCCATTAAACATGGACGAAAACACGTTTGCATGCGCTTTCATGAAACAGGCCACGACAGGTTTTGCGCTGTATTAACTCATCAAGTATGGATAAGTATGATCCACATGCGTTTGAAACAGTGAAAGAATGGTAAACAAGTTATGTTGGAATGACACTGTTGGTTAAGGCTGGTACGACCAACATTTTTAATCCGATGAGACCAATCTCTCCTTGACCATGAAGTGAAAAGCTCATTTGTATGCATTTCAACAGACACGCAACACACGGACGGTTTCGTGCTGTTTGCAATCATCCGGTTTGGGACAATATGTTAATGATCCGCATACGCGTGAAACAGTGTACGAATGGTAAAACGTTTGTGATCGTATGACACTGTTGGCTAAACTTCAAACATTTCTTTAATCATTTAAACATCCTAATCAAATAAGCCCACACTTATATAGACATGTTTTAAACACGTGTATGAAAGAAAGGGATCATTCTCATGCATTTCAATCACACTCGCAACACGTGACCGGCTTCGTGATGTTTGCGCTCATCAGGTAGGAAAAGTAGGATCATGATCCGCATGCGATTGAAACATTTAAATAATGGCAAAAAACGTTTCGCGTGTATGCCACTGTTGGAGAAGTCTGACACGACCAAACTGTTTAATCACATTAGCCATTAGTTATGTAGACAGATTTTAAACAATTGACCATGAACGAAAAATGTCATATGCATGCATTTCCATCACACTAGCGGCTTCCGGCTGTTTGCACTCATCAGGCAGGGACAATATTATCCTGAACCGCATGGGATTGAACAAGTGGAAGAATGGTAAATAATTTGTCTTTTTAGGTTATCGTTGGATAAGTGTGATACAATCAACCTTTTAAATCACATGAGCCAACACATATGTAACCAGGGTTTACGCCCATGTCCATGAAATAAAAACCCCAATTGCATTTATTTATTAAGTACGTAAGGTATTAATACAATTTCTTCTTCAAATTAAGTATGGAGGCTCAACTATGTATTCGATCCGCATACAAACGCTCCAGGTAAAATAAACTTTTTAGCTCACCCTTCTAAAAAAGCTTTAAGAAAGTCGGTTAACATATTGTGCCGCTTGTTTTAAGCGCCGGATTCATAAACCGTGATTGAAAATGTGTGCGTTGAGATAGATAATATTAGTCACCTTCAAAATGATCCAAAAATGGAGTACAAGCCCAACGATTCGAGTATGCTTTCATGGCCTAGCTGTTTTGAGCTACTGTATGTTTCTGCTCAGGATGGACTGCTTTATTTAAATGAGTGTCAAAGGTTTTGCAATTATTAGAACCATTTTATGTTGAAACTTACAAGGTAGCTCATTTTAAAGCAACCATGATAAGCACGTCCAACAGGCTTAAAAAACAAAAGCAAAAGGCAGGTGATTTTATTCGCAACCAACAAATGATACAATGACAAATCAAGGGATTTATTAAAGGTGCATGATATCAACCATCATGAGAACTGACCTGATTAGATAAAATTGCAGGAGCTTACACGGGACTATCATGTGTCGAAAGTCGCACTTTGATTATTTACACTATTCTTTCACAAACAGAATTTCTTTCTAACCCACTCGAATCCTAAACGGTGGCATTTATGCAATAGATTTCAGTGCTAAACTTGAACAAGCGCATTTACCATGTCTATAATGCAAACACGTGGGCACAGTTCATTGTCAAAATCTCTTCGTTTCAGTTGTCACTTACCGGACGCAGTTTGTCTAAGCACTAGGCACGTTCAAATTGAACACATTGTGCTACAACAAGAATTAAAATTAAATTTAATGAGCATTTTTTTAATGTGCGCACTGAAAATTTACAGATTTCATGATGTAGAAGATAGTATGCAGTATAATGTGGATTAATATATTGTATGAGTTTCTCCTGGCCTCCTTTGGTTCTTGTTTAATGTTGGGCACTAATTGACAGATCGGCAACAGTTGCAAGTATAATGCGAGACCTACATTTAGCAGTCGAGAGGTGTATCTGATCTTCCCTAGATTGCATCAAGTTCTTTTAAAATCGTTGCGGTGATATCAACATCGTTCATATATTTTTTTCTAAACGCCTCAAAAGTGCTAGCGTAGTCTGTCCAAATGTCGACTTCTGATTTCAAATCATCATAGAGTAGATCTTCTCAAATACGACCATTTTCATTATGTATACATGAAAAAGCCAGCGTTTGCGTCACTTTAGTAAGGTAAATTAGCTTTAAATTGACTTATCTGTTAATTTTACTATGCCGATCTTAGTGATGTTAAATATATGGCGGGTGCACATAAAATGAAACTCATGCCGCATCATTCGCGTCTGGCGTCAATCGTCAAGTTTTTTCCTCACTACAATAAAGCATTCAGTACGTACGCACTGTAGTTTATCATCGTTGTCTTAATTCTTAGGTTGCAGTTGCTTCATACATTAGAGAATGAACAGGACAATGTGGTAGGCGTTCGGAAAATCCTTTTATCAATATGTGTGTCTGTCGAGAGGAGTGAGATGAGTTACCGATTCTTTCTCACAGATTCCAACGATGATGATGTTGTTGGCCTACTTCGGGCAATGTTGACCATGGATGTACATCACAATCGCATGAATTTTCAAGTTCAGCAGCGTTTCGAATGACTGAACAGTCCGATTCGGAGAGAAACGTCTCATCCGCGTCGCTTGCAACAATATGTAGATCTGGGTTCTAGGGTTTCAGTTGCACGCCGGCGGCGTGATCTACATTGAGCAGCCAAGAGCAGAATCTGCTGCTGCCCAACATACAGACGACGCTTTACACAATGCTTCTAATGTGAGCGATCAAGAGCAAGTTCTACCCAACCCAATGCCATGAGACTTCATATATATATATATATATATATATATTGCAAACCTCTTTGTACATAACGTGCAGGCTACCCAATGGTCGGCTTTCTGATTGAAAATAACCATAGAGTAGATCTTTTATAATTTGAAAATTTTTCTTTCTGTAGACGTGGTCAATTCACCACAGGTGGCGCTATCGTATCAGGGTGAAAATCTTCTGTAGACTAGTTATTGAAAGTACTTCAGCATTAGCCAGTTTGTCCATGCACGATGTATTCATGACACGGCAAATGCTTTGTGAATCGAAACCATTCAGCTTTCGTCCTTGTCTTGAGTGGGTAGTCCAGGATTCATCGCCATACAGTAAAGTATTTAGTATACACGAGCTGTATACCATCATAATTGCATTTACGGTCTACTTGCGGTTACCCCAAGCACGAGAATTTTAGCATGACAAAATGAAAGCTGTTCTGTCAATCTCCGTATCAAGCGTTAGGTTACCGCAATCGTTGAACCAAGATATGTGAAATAATTTACTGGTTCGAGCTGAAGTTCCCAACATTGAATTTTAGAAGCGATACAATCATTTGACTAATGACTTTGGTCTTTCTCATGATGATTGTTAGCTAAAGGTCTTTCAATGCTGACGAAAAACAGTCAATTAGTGACTGGAGGTATTTTTGGTAGTGAACAATAATGGCTGCATCGTCGGCAAAATATCGGTCAAGGGTTAGCACATCAATTGCCTCGGGTTGCGCTCTCAACCGATTCAGGTAAAAAAAGTTTGCCATCACGTGAGAAGGTGATTGCATTCTCTTCTCGTCCTAAAAGCGGTATTTAGAAGCACAATGACACAAATGCCGAACAGCGTTGGATCAAAAACACACCTTACTCGAATTGCAAATTCATATATATGACACAATTAAAAGGGAGCGATCACTTCGTTCTATTTTTTAACGAAATAATGATTTTGATCAGTCGTGTGCTGTAGCCTGTCAGATGCAGCATTTTATAAATACGTTTTCTGCTGGCGTAATCGCTCGCCTTCTTAAATCAACAAAAACTGCGTCCAATGGCATACGATATTCCTGAAACGTTTCTTGAAATTCTCAAATGGTGAAGATCATGTCAACAGTTGATCTTCACTCGCGAAAGCCACTTTTGATTAATTTGTAAACTCTATCAGATAAAACTTGCTTTAAGCTAAAATCTGCCAACCACATTCAAAAATGAGATTCCTCTGTAATTGTTGCAGTCACCTTCATCACCCTGAAATAGCGTGATATTCTTCGTATATCGCGTCTCCTGTGGGGCAACTCCTTCTGCTAGCACTGAAGAAGCCAGTGATGAAGAGGCTGTATTAATGCTGTTCTACAACATTTGATGTGATTCAGTGGAATTCGGTCTTCACTATAGACTTTTCCTTTCGTTAAGCCGTTGATTGCATTTTTGAGCTCATCAAGATAAAGGGGATAATCTTGATGTCATTAGCACATCGTATTGCAGTCAGTTGGACCTTATTTCTAACTGATCTTAGAAGTCGTAAGTTTTCATATTTTGGCATACCTTGGAACCTCAAGAATGCTGACCGTTTCTCCTACAACGCAGCTGTAATTTAAATAGCTTTTGCTTGGAACCAGTGGTTCGTCCTAACTTACTTCTCGCCGTAAGTTGAAGGTGCGTATGCAGCTTTTTATAGATTCGCAGTTTTCTGAAGCCGATTCGAGTGGGGTTGTCTAGTTAAACTTGTCTGTAAAGGCATTTGATTTCGCGCAGCTAGATTAGGTTTGCACAGGCGAAAGACTTATATCCTTGGTTTAGCAGACAATTTCGCGCGGCAAAATCTGAATATAAAGTTTGCACAATCCAGCGAATAGTCATTCAAGATTCAAGATTTATGGTTGAAAAAGCAATTATCTTTACAATAACCACAGAATGGAAATATGGGTACAAATGTATATATATAAGTATTAATAAAATCACAATCAATGGGAAAATGATAGCTTAATAATAGTTTGTGGAAAAATTCGGATTAGCTCTCATATAATCGTCAAGTTTTGATTTGAATATAGATAAGCCGTTTGAGCTTACCTAATCGGAAGGTAGGGAATTCTAAGCAAAGCATACACGGACGGAATAAAAATACCTGTGGCAGTTTCGTTTGGAATGTGGTATTTCCAACTTAAATCATGGCCACGGCTGTTGCTGGAAGTTCGAAGATGAAAAAATATATCCAGGGGGTGGGAAACAGTAGTTAGTATTTTGTATGCGAGGATGAGATCACCTCGCATTCTCCTTTGTCCAAGTGTACTCATTTCCAGTTGTCTGAGTCGCCTTGTGAATGACATATTTTCGAGACCAATGACAAGCTTAGAAGCTCTCCGGTATATGCGATCCAGGAGTAAGATGTCTTTTTGGAGCCATGGTGTTCAGGCTTGTGTGGCATAGTCTAGAACCGGGTGTATATATGTATTCATCATGAGAGGAAAACACCCCCGGGAAAAGCGTCCAAATATCCACCGTAGCATGCCGAGCAGCCGAGACGCGCTTTTGTAAACGGTTTCTCATTGTAGACCCTTTTTCAAACTGCCGCAATTCCAGACACCTATATCCTTTTCTTTGTCAGTGTACTCCAGGTTAATGTCGCCGAGCTTTTATGGATAGAAAAAGCCAAGGTCACGACCAATCTGAATCATCTTCGACTTTTGCATATTCAAAGACAGTTTATTTTCAGATGACCAGTTGAACAAAGCACTCAAATCGTTTTGCAGCAAGATACAATCGTCAGCATTTCTGATTTGCCTCCATACTTTTATATCGTCAGCAAACAAAACCATCTTACTATCATTTGGTAGTGGTATATCGTTCATATAGACTAGAAACAGTATTGGTCCAAGCACTGAGCCTTGTGGAACTCCGCTAGTGACATCGATGTTCTTCGATAATAGGCCGTCCACACGAACTCGGATGTGTCTGTTGCTGAGGTAATCTCTTAGCAAATCGTATAGTCTTCCAACAACACCGTGTTTCTTTAGCTTGTTCAAGAGTAAATTGTGATCAACTCTGTCGAACGCTTTAGAAATGTCCAGGTAGCACGCATGAATACAGCCCCCCGCATCTACAATCCTCGTCCAATCGTCTAAGCTTGTCAGCAAATTTATTAGACAAGAGCGATTTCTGCGAAATCCATGTTGGGCAACTGCCAAAAGTTGATTCGTTTCCAGATGCCGCACGATTTCTGCGGTTATTATTCGCTCAAAACTTTGATACCGAAGACAGCAAGGTCACCGGCCTGTAATTTTTAACATCAGAACGGCAACCACCTTTGTAATTGGGTATTATTTTTCCCAGTTTCCAGTCCTGTGGCACTACGCCAGCTTGGAGCAAATTATTAAACATGTAAGATAGAGGTTCAGATAGCTGCGCATGGCAGGTTTTGAGCAGCTTTGGAGGTATCTCGTCTGGTCCTGGAGATTTCTTTATGTTTAAATTTCGTAAGTACAGCGCTACCACCATCGGAGTAATCAATACTTCACTCAAGGTCGGTCGGTCAAGTCGAACGATTGGTTCCTGATCAGGCTCCGTGGATTTCGGCGCAAAAACTCCGGCATAAAAGTCTGCTAACAGGTCAGCGGTCTGATTTATGGATTCTGTGAAGCCGGACGAAGTTTTCAGGGCAAAGACTCCTGGTTTAATAATTTGTTCTATCGTTTACAAGTCTATACAAGAGCTTCGGATTCTGGTGCATCTGAGTAATCAATTGCGATTGGAACGCTTGTTTATCATCTCGAATTAAGCTGATAACTTTGTTTCTGATTCGTGTAAATTGTGCCCAAGAATCAGCTGTGTCGGTAGCCTTGTGAAACTCCCACGCTACTCCCCTTTGTTTCATTTACTTTTTAGTCCTGCTTCGTAGTAAAAATTTATTTCGTTGAGATGTTTTCTTCAAAGCAAACATTGAATGTTCCTCCAATATAGATTTGAGGTGCTGCAAGAGAGATCGCCAATGACTATCCGGATCGGAGTAATCCAGTTGTGCGAAACTAGTGCTTTGTAACTCGGCACACAGAGCACGGTAGTTCACCATTCTGACACATTTTGTCCCGTCACTATTGCGTCTAGCGCTACAAACGTACTCGAATTCTAAGACAACGTGGTCGCTTCGTCCGATCGATGGTTTATAAACGATATTCTCATCAGCTGTGGGATCTGATGTAATTATGAGGTCCAAGGTAGACGGCTGGTCTGATCCTCTCATACGAGTGAATCCAAAAACGTGGTTATGAAGGGGTGCGTAATCCGAAACGGCTCGAAGTTCATTTTCAAGTGCCTCTGATGGATGATCATTCCGGCTATAGAGCTGGGGAAAGTTGAAATCCCCCATTATTAATATTTGAGTATTGTATCGCGTTGTTACATCGCGCAGGGGCATTAATCAGTTTATTGTTTAGATCGAGAGTTGCGGTTGGAGAACGATAGATCACACCAATAATGCATTGGTCTCCTAAAGTAAAAGTCAGAGAACACCAAAGTGTGTCAGTGATATCAAGGATCACGTCGTTCATAGCTCTACAGATAAACGATTGCTTGAAGTAGAGTGCTGCTCCTCCGCCATTGCCTAAACGGTCACGCCGGAATAGAGACATGTTGGGCAAAGAGAGTTCATTATCAGACAATGAGGCATGGAACCACGTTTCTGTTACTGCAACTATGTCTGGCGCCGTTTCATTACAAATCTCGGACAATTCGATTAATTTGTTGAAAAGGCTGTTCGCGTTTGTATAGATGCACTTAATCGTATTTTTCGTGAGCGTGACAGGGTGTAAACCGAAGTTATTTGTCCGCCTTCTCTGGACGGTAAAACATGTGTGCGTCTTATTGGTCGCCGACGGCTTGAATCGACAATTAGTTTTCGGTTAGAATTGCTCAGTCCGACTCGATTAGAGCCGGACCTACGACTTTTTTTTGATGCATTGATTTCCTCCATTTGGATGGAAACGCTGCTATCCGCTATCTCCAAACGGGAGAGTGTTTGACTTGGTTTGGGTGGGCTAAGTCTAACAACCTTGGGTAATGTTCGTTTCCCTTTTGTCCATTCCGACCTTACTATTTCAGCCATAGCGCTGGTCAAGAACGTAATCTTCAGAGGTTTCGGTCCACCCCACTTATATTTTGGCGAAAAAGGAACTCGAAAAGTGTTCAGATCAACGGCATTATAAATATCGAGAGAACACGCAATATAGCGCCATTGTTTGACGTCGTGCTCTACGGTTCCCTGATTCGATGCTCTAGAAGTATTTTCTGGTACACCAAGTAGAACTATGCTTCGCGATAACGTTTGTTCCCTGGCTTTCAAGCTGCCCTTCCTTTCCCACTATGGTACATCGGGATATACGCGGCAGTTAGAGTCGGAATCTGACTTGGGTAGGTATGCATTCAGCAATACGTTATCGATATCAGCCTCGCATTTTAGTGTTACCTTGAGCAAGCGAGGTTGACCAATATGAGGTGAAGTTAAGTGGCGGGTTAGACAAGTCACTTTTTCTGCGTTTACGTGTTTAATTTTCATTAGGTGACAAAGCTCAGACCATTTCTCGACATCCTGTTTCTGTTTGCTATCAAACAGGCTTTCTTGGGACTCGCTGACATTCGTACATATCACGTATGGGGTGTTCTTTTTGAGTATCGGAAAGTCAAGCGTTTTAGAATTAAAAACATTTGTGGCTTGACTTTGTGAATCGGGTACAGCAGTTTTGGAGTGTACAGCTGAGGTCGAACGTAACAGCATATCTCTGTAAGAATTTCCTACTTCTGTGGTCGTTTTAGCTGATTCCAAAACGGGAATAAGCCTGCTTTTTGGCTTTTTTGGCACCCGAATAGCCTTAGTCCTAGATTACTTCAATGGTGGTTCCGAAATCGATGTATTGAAATGATGGTTTACATCAGTGATCACTTGCGTACTCACATGATTTACCAACATTTCTTCCACACGTCGAAGGCCCAACTCCAAACCGGCCATTCTATTTTCTAATTTTGTTTCGAAAGTATCGGCTTCGTGCAAAGATGTAGCTCTGCAACGAACACAGTTATAGCATGCACCTGGAACCATTTATTATTTAATAATGCTATCGAGTCAGGAGCTAAAGTGCGGTCGCATTTATCACGGATTTTACCCATACACAGAAAACACGTTATTACTTTACGCGCCATGGGACTCACCGGTTGTTCGCATGCTCTGCACGTGACTTCGGGACAATTCTGCGTGTCGAGATTCGTCCTATCAGCTGGGCCGGCCGTGACCATTGTTGCGTTCGCCGGATCCAGGCACTTGGCAATGAGGTCAAGTTGGTTCGATGTCGCCGCCACAGTTTGATCGATCGTTTTTTAGCCCGTATGTTGGTTCTCGTGATACGGTGAAACATGTTAGTAGCCTGAATTGGGATGTTCGGCTGTGTGACGGGTTTTAGTTCGACGGGTCGAGATGGCTGTTTAGGAACACGTGATTTCGTCATGTTGCAAATAATCCAATACGTAGCTACGAACAAGCTAGAACACAGAAATAAGTATCAAAATTCGTAGCTCGACGTGATCCTTGCAATGATAGCAAAAACCGTAGAATAGTTAGCGATTGAAAAAAGTTTGCGCGCGTGAGCAAACTGTGAAATATACGCCGATATGATAACTTTGCTGCTAATCCGTTGACAAGAGAATGAGATTAATCCAAGCAGCAGGCAAAGATATGAGCAGAAGTGTCAGAGCAACAAAAAATGCGACTGCACAGTAGGTGAACAAGGTGGACGGAGTCTACGCTTTGTAATCATTTGTTGAGGAGTACGCTTTCTATATTTGTGAGCCTAAGAATAATACGATCAAGCTTATACCCATCCTCAGTGCGAGACTGTTTCCAAAATATTTTATGTTATTGTTCAGTTTGAAAGAAGTGCTATTGTCTCAAAGACCCATATGTGTTCGCATTTCTATAGGCGTTGTCCATTTTCATTGGTTTTACCTACTCTACATCTTCCGATAAGGTTTGCCTTGACTCATAATCTGCATCACCTCGGGCATTGAAATTCTCTGATACGACTATACAGTTTTTGTGTGCACGATTTTAAGGAATATTGTGTGGTAATCATAAAAAAGCTTCTAATTTTATCAGGCGATGTTGAAAGCTTTGTTGCATAAACCATGATCAACGGAATTTTGCTAGTAATGCACTTTAAATTTTGAGTCCAAATCTTTTCGCTTCAGCTGCTGCTTAATCCGGCTGCTATTAATACGTTGTTTCGTATGGAAACCCACATCCCTACAGTCCGTTCGCATACCACAATGGATTTGGAGCCAATGCGACTCCTTCTGCGTCTAAAGATCACAAATATTATCTCTTCAAAAATGTATTTTGATGTGATTCACAATACCGACAATTCCCGATAAACAAAATACGTACAGCGGACCCATGATGTAATATGCAGACCAAGCATGATCGTCATGGCTATAAAGATGTTACGACTTTGAAAACAACTACTAAACTACTAAACTAGGCTGCAGACGCAACCGGCAAACATGCAATGAACTAATCAAATCATAATATTTTGGGTTACCAACATCGTCTACTCAGAGGGGATTTAATGTTGAGTACCGGAAAACACACTCTTTAATGCTTATTTAATTTACGGTTTATTGTGCGATTTTCGATAATCAATAAATAATAATGCTCAAATAAATCTAGATTATTCAATAATTTGGCCGGCGTACATTCGTTAAGAAAACTGAAAAGATCAGAATATATATCAAGCTGCATCGTCGGAAATTTACATCCAGTTGCTGTATTTTTGTAGGCGACTCTGTTTCGGCCTCGGAGATGCGGTGATATGAGTCATTTGTACACGAAGAATTCAGTAGGAAATCCTCCATATCCTTCGCCATAACGACATTTGTACATAACATAATTGGCTGGGGATGGGATGGGGATGTGAGCAACACATTGCTTATAATTGGCTTCTCTTATTTCTGAACTTCGGTGAAATAGCCATCGTAGTTACTGAAGAAGTGAACATCAAATATTTATCCAATTTGAATTCAAAGGTAGAACACTTAAGATCTTTCCAAAAAGTTGAATTATTTCGATCGCCAGAATTCGAGTCTGTTTTTCTCGGAATCTTTGATTTTTCACAGCGTTGAGGTGTCGCTGCTACCTTCGAAAACGTAATTGTCTTAATGTCCATCTGCGGGGTTATCCGGGAAATGTTGACCAGGTTGACACAGTTGCTATTGTTTCCTTAGTGTTAACTTCCAAATCTGGCAGCGAATTTAAAGCAATGACATTTGCTATTGCTTCAGCCAAATTTGTAAACCCGATTCTAGTCCATCTAAGTGTTAATATTTCATTCTCAGAAGATTTTCCTCCGATAATTTCACAAATGGTCTGACCTTACAAACGTCGGGATACGCCTATCTGACGTTAACGGACATACGCATAATTTTATGCTCTGATACTTTTGAACATTACTCGTCACTCGCTGATCCTATTCGGATTATTCTTACGCCATTCGATTTCGCTTGAATAGATCTATTGGACTTAATCAGCTTTATTGTCCTGTGATCAATATTTCGGAAGTTACTATTTTCCACATCACCGTGGAAATTGTGTGCGCGAGCAAAATTTGTTGTCGCTGTTTTGACTTGGTCGGGACCGATATCGTTCGGAAGATCTTCTTCAACTGAATTAAACAAGCCGTGCACCATTTGTGCAAGATCAAATCTACGATCACCACGACTGTTTTACTTGGCAATTTGCATCCAATACATTGCGATACGTTCCCACGCGAACCTCGCAAATTTCATCTCTCAACCGTGAACCGATCGATACGCGCCTAGGTGTTTCAGTGGAAGCTATCAACACCCACATTCAACGATCAGACAACCTTGGCCAGACAACATCAACAGCTACGAAAACGACGTGTCCAACTTGCAGAAAGGGGGTAAGAGTGAAATGAAAGTAGTCATGTGTTATATGTGCTCTACTAAGATGCACACTAATTGCGATAAACTTTTGACTAACGAGGCAGTAGTCGTTATTAATAATCCTGAAATTCTTAGTGTCTGTTATGTGTGCAGCGTCTGTAGAACAAAGTCATTAAACGGCACCGGGACCAATGTATCAGAATCAGGAGACCTGGAAAATCGCGTTAAATACTTGGAGAACAGTTCCCAAAAATTTGAGGAAACATTGAAGTCGATAGTAAATGCCCACAATAACTCTTTAGAAAGTGAAATCAACCCGAACCCAACGCTACATCCCGTAACTCCACAAGTTGCTCCGTTACTTAAAGAGAATTTGCGGGAAGCTAAACAGCTGAGTAATGCTAACGCAAGTTGCGACTCAAATGTTAATGTCGAAGGGGCACGTACTGACTGTCCACCAGCAAAATTCCTCTACTTCAAAAACTAATAGTGAAATGAAAATAACTTTGATGAATCTCAGTGTAATTTGGACCAATGTGCCGGAGACCTCAGGGACACTTTTCTCGAGTAGAAGAACTCACGAGATTGAACAATGGTACCAGCTGTGTTCATTGATGGATATGAGCTCGATACGTCCTGATTCAATAACCCGCCTAAGTCAGAACCCCAATTCTCCTCATCTCGACGAACCACGTTTACTGAGAACAACTTTCAAAAGCCAAAAAGAGATGGAAGACGTTCTGTTAAACTCTTCTTTGTTACGTAAATTCTCACAGACTGAATGTCGCATACAAGCTGATATTCCGTGGTGGGAAAGAAAAGGTAACCTAAACAATGGGAAAAAATGTGACCAACGCAGTGTTGTTCTTCTTGGAGTTCCCGAACACACTAACACTGTTTCGGGAAGTGGAATACAGCACCACGATTACAAACAGTGGCTCTACGTTGCCAACAGCATCGGGACTCACGAGTCAGTGGTGGTGGACACTTTTAGAATACCTCGTTCACCAAACTATAAAGGTGACGGGCCAAAACCTCTGAAAGTAACATTTTTAACGAAAGGTATTATGGAATCAGTTAGGGCTAACTGGAAAGCAAACCATAGGAATCTCCCGAAGGATGTCAGAATGAGTGATCACAGACTTCTAATGAACCACGGCTTCCACAATCAGACGAGACTCCGATTAAAAACACTGTGGCAATCCCAAAAAACGACCGATGTCCGACTCTCGAAGGGTCGGACTAATAGACGAGCTTTTAGCCCCATCACTGTATACGAAAACCACAATCAAATGCCTATATACAAACGCACAATGTTTGTTAAACAAACTAGCTGAACTGAAGGATCTCTGCAATCAGCAATCACTCGACGAAATAGCAATAACTGAATCATGGTTCCAACCTCACGTGATTTATCGCGAGCTCTCTATTCCAAAAATGACCCTGTTTCGGAGCGACCGCTTAAGAACAGGTGGTGGAGTAGCTGCTTACCACCATGACCGTTTATACTGTACGGTAGTTACATATACTGAACTCGATCTCGAAGACAGTTTATGATGCAACTTGAAGCTCGAATTAGGCGACAGTTGCATCGTTGGTGTAGTTTACCGTTCACCATCATCATTGGATGCGTATAACGAAAACCACTTGAAAGCAATGCAGTACGCCGGAAAACAGCGCAATTCGCAATTGCTGATTATGGGAGACTTCAATCTGCCTTAACTATATAACCGAGTAGATCATCCACCCCTATCCCTAGACTACAAATTTGGCGAACTGTTCGATTACAACCCCTTGTATAACCGTGTTTTCGATTATACACGACAACGAAATTTGCAACAGACCTCTGTTCTAGACCTAGTCTTGACGTCCAAAGCCACAGCCGTTGAAGATGTGCAGTATCACCCTCCGCTGGGTCGAAGCGGCCACCTCGTTCTGCTATTTCAATACGTGTGCAACGCCAGTAGAATTGTAAAGCAAACAAAACGAAATAGAAAAGTGGATTACATTGGATTGATGAAAACAATGGTAGCTTTCGACGAACATAATATAAATTTCAGTGAACCGGACTCGCATTGCACATCCCTGACAGATTACATAATGAACATGATACATTTCCATTCTAAAAATGTCCCGAAATATAATAGCAAAGAACCACACTTCAGAATTCGCAGTAGGACTAGAAAATGGTTGACAAAGCGAAATTTGGCATGGGTTATTCACAGGGTCTCCAGAACTGATTCTGTGAAAGGCAAATTTCTGTAAGGGAGGACCAACTTTGTAGCACGTTGATAAATCCTGTCGAGTAGTCCGATATACTTCCTCAGCCATGGTGCCCAGTCTTGGATGGAATATTCCATAACAGGACGTATAAACGTGTTAATTACCCGGGGTAGGGTTTCGGGCGTAAAAATCCGGAATATTCTTCGGAAAAAACTCAAGATACGGCAAGCTTTATTGTACACCATCCGGCAATGCTGTCCAGGCTTAAGGTTAAACGAAAGCCAGATACCCAGATATTTTTCTGATGTGGTCCAGACGAGATCTTGCGTGCCAAGCTGATACGTGTGGTGCAGAGATTTTCCAAGCTGCAGCATTTTACAATTCGCAGTGTTAAATGGTAACTCATTTAACTGGGACCAACGAAATAAGATGCTTAGATCCCGTTGTAATGCCATACAGTCATTAACAGACCAATTTTAATATCATCGGCAAATAGTATCAAGTTGCATCCAATATTCTCTACTATATCGTTCATATACACCAAGAATAGAAGATGTCCAAACACCGAGCCTTGCGGAACTCCACTCGTGACGTCTATTTTTCTAGATAGGGTGCTGCCAACGCGAACTTAGACGTGCCTACCACTAATATAGTCTCTTATCCAATTTAGCAATATTCCCGTTATTCCATAAGACTCCAGCTTTCTTTTGGCGTTATATCGATGATAAATTCGTTATCATAAAACGTGACAGATTGGAAGCATTCCATAGTTACCTTAACAAACTGGATCCCAACATCCAAGTTACATAGGAGATTGAGTCGACAGAAAGGACACTTCCATTCTTAGACTGTTTCGCGCGAAAGCAGAATGGTAAAATAAGCACTACGGTCTATCGTAAGTCAATCGACACAGATGCGGTCTTGCGGTACTCATCAGCGCACCCCCAAAAAGTATTTAATTCAGTTGCAAAATCGCTGTTCTACAAAGTTGAACGCTTGTGCAGCAATGCCACCGATAAAAAGCGAGCCCATCAAGAAGTTAGTCGTCGACTTGCTGATCATGGTCACCCTAAGAGCCTAATTAAACGCCAACTGAAACGGGTTAAATACCCAACACCCAAACGGAAAATGTTTGGCGTGCAACAGTTTCGATCCCTTACGTTAAGGAAGCGTCAATGGGGATGAGTCGAATGTTGAATAACGCAGGTATACGAGTAACGTATAAAAGTGGTAGAACTCTCCGTTCCTTAATAACGCATCTCATGGATAAAACACCTCCAGACTGCGCGACGAATTGCTTATATAAAATCAACTGTAAGTGTTGCTCGGGAGTATATATAGGACAAACATTCAGAGAACTCAGTACTAGGATAAGCGAACACAAAAGTCGAATCGGTATGCAGTCACGCAATTCCAGTAAATATCAAACACTGATAAAAGATTCAGCACCAGCTGAAGATGTGCTGGACACAGGTCACAGCCTAGATCTTGATAACGTAGAAGTGATAAGGCGGGGAATAAAACCATACATGGAACGACTTCACGCTGAGGCGGTTGAGATAACAAAGGCTGGTAAGAATGCTGTCAATAAGGTGGTTGGGGCTGATATCTTCACAATCTGTCGTCCGGTCCTGCAGCGGATAAACATTAACGTGCGTAACCCCTAGTGTGCGCACCGATTACGCAATCGCGCTAATCTGTCAGCAGAGGTCATTCACACCTGCCAAGACTAAAAAAGTTAAGGGATTATACGGCACGTAGGGGTGGTTAAGCGTCAGCTGATATTAAACGCGCCTGTCCTTCGTAACGAGCGCAGAACCCACCACGGACTGTGCAGGTCTTAACCAGATTATTATTGGTCAGGTAAATGCAATTTTTTCTTGATCTCTTTTCGTACTGATACCCTTGGTCTAACGAAGCTTATGTGTCAGAAGCGAAACGTCACCAATAAACTACTCTCACCGATTCATTAGAAACTTTATTTTTTCATGATTATGATTCCCCGATCGGTCAAAAACATTTTCCATTACATTGCTGATCAATCTGATTTAAAAATGGATAACGTGAAAACGGTTCAAATTCCAGCCGTTGAATGCTGGGTTCGTTCAATGAACCTCAACATTATTGACTGGAACGTAAAGTTTATCATGAAAGCGCGAACATAACCATTTGCCTGATAAGAGGAGGTACGACAATGGTGATTGCATCAGATTATATAGCCATACGAGACCACGCATCTTTGCTTATCACAACTCTTCGGGGATACCTCAATATTTATACCGAATGTTTGATCAACAAATTCGCAGGAATTCTCGATTAGTGTGAGACAAAACGTTCTGAGTTAATTGGCACGACCAATAGTGACTTAACCCAGACTTTGTAAAACCTGAACATTGACGCGTTTGTGATGTACATCAATGGTCGGCATCGACCGAAGGAGGCCAACAACAACAGAGATTTGCAACACAGCATCATTTTAAATTTTACAGGATTATTGGTCAATTCATTATTCTAGGAACAAACGTGTTGATTGCGCAGAGCGTAATGTCATACAACTGTTATTAGACCAAACACTTCTGCTAATTATAATATCATCAGCAAACAGTGTCGCACTGCGCATAATATCCTTCTCAAATCAAGTGAAAGCACGACAGTTTGAGGTGAGGTTAGAAACAACATGCGATATACGATTTGAGACAATTATTAAAGACTAATGCTCAAATAGATCTGTATTATTCAATAATTTCTCCAATGTACAGTCCATAAGAGATCAGGAGAAATTAAAGTATATATCAAACTCTACAAATCCTCTAGATTTCTGCAAGCAAAAAGCAAAACTTCTAACTTCAATTTTGAATTGTGAAACCACAGCATCATTTCGGTGCACTCGTATACGAAATGACCGACTCACGCTTACTTCAATCATAACAAAACCAAAATGTGAGATGTAAGGTGTGCTTAGAATATCGGTGCACCCTTTGCTGAAAATGACTGCAACTAAGAAGTCTTGGTGTATAATCGCTTACACAAACGAAAATATAAAGAGTGTTACTAGGTCATGGTGTGCAAATCTGATGCACCGGTGGTATCACGCAAATTGAAAACAACTGTGCAAAGTTCAAAGTAACATCGCGTTTATTTTTCATGAAAAATCAATACAATCGGACACGACGCAGGTTAAAATATTAAATTGTTCCTGCAAACAAAATTTGCGAAGAGAGTTTGAGCGAAACGTTTGATGATTAATGTTGACATAATTATGTGTTACCGGAGAGACTAAACACAATTTGGAATACGTGCTTTGTTGGCGTGACACTGTTCGCATTCGTTTTTAGGTCTAAATTAGCACACTTCAAAAACACCCACTCCTGATAGAACTCAATCAATGCGGGACAGATTGAGATTATAGTGAAGTATTAGCAGTCCCATATAATTATTTTTGACTACGTTTTATTTTCAATGACGGGAAGTGATGATATTTTACTTGTCATTATCTATACAGACGTTCTCATTGTTCTGATGTCTGCGAAATAGTAGCCAGGATAAATCGTCTTGGCATTTCAGTGTTGAGACAAAACAAAATTGCCTAGCGCAATCCACGTTTTGAGAAACTTTGACGCGTGCAGCGAAAGTCACTTGCTCGTTTTCCCTCTAACATTTGCGAATGTCGATACATGTTCGATGGAAGTATTTCTTTTGTGAGGTGCAAACAATATCGGTGTTATGATATTCAAGCTCTCACCAGATACCTATCCGACGCGCTTAACTTAAACTCAAGTGGTTGATCCCAGCGAAGGATTTATGCAGACCAAACCTACAAACAAAAGAAGATTGCTTTGACCGAGGAGGCATTGCAGTCAATAGAAGCATTTTCTGATTTTCCGAGTTTCAAATTTGATCACGTTTATGACACCTTCAAACTTCGCGAATAATCATTTGAATGTATTCGAGACCGATCGGGAGTCCATAATCATGAAAATAAAGTTTGCAATGAATCGGTTATAGTAAGTTTTTGGTAACATTTCGCTTCTGAACACAGAAGCTTCGTCAGACCAAGGGTGTCGGTACGACCAGCGTTCAGGTATAAATGGCATTCTCTTGACCAATCCTGAGTTCACTAAGCTACACAGGGGAGATCAAGATAATTGATCAAGATAATTGATCACACCTAATTGCTGTGTTCATCCCTAATTGTTTATTAATTGTTCAGGTCAGCGTATGCCGACACTGCTTACGTAATCATGTGCGTATTAGGTGTGATGTTCGT
Organism: Atriophallophorus winterbourni; assembly: GCA_013407085.1. NCBI lineage: Eukaryota > Metazoa > Platyhelminthes > Trematoda > Plagiorchiida > Microphallidae > Atriophallophorus > Atriophallophorus winterbourni. The sequence continues at coordinate 180,121 of JACCGJ010020263.1, forward strand.
TAATCCTAATCCGCTGCAAAACCGAACGCCAGATTGTTGAGATATCCGCCCCATCCACCTTGTTCACCGCATTCGCCCCAGCCTTTGTTATTTCAACAGCCTCGGCGTGAAGTCTTTCCCTATAAGATTTCACACCCCGTCTTATCACTTTCACGTTATCAAGATCTACGCTGTGTCCAGTGTCTAGCACGTGTTCAGCTAGGGCCGAATCCCGAATCAGTGATTGATATTCACTGGGATTGCGGGGTCGCTTTCCCACTCGTTTCCTGTGTTCGTTTAACCTAGTGCAGAGTTCTCTAGACGTTTGCCCAATGTAAACACCTGCGCAACCCTTGCAGTTGATTTGGTAGATGCAGTTCGTCGCACAACCTAAAGGAGTCTTATCTTTGAGATGCATTAATACGGAGCGGAGAGTTCTACCTGCCTTATATGTTACTCTAATACCTGCGCTATTCAAGAGTCGACTTATTCCTTCGGAGGCGCTTTTGACATACGGTAGAGATACCGTAGCTCGCCAAACCTTTTCCGTCTTCGGTTGCGGATATTTAACTCGGTTCAATTGGCGTTTAATTAAGCTCTTGGGGTACCCATGATTTGCAAGTCGGCGACTGACTTCTTCATGAGCTCGTCTCTTATCTGCATCATCGCTGCAGAGGCGGTCAACCTTGTAGAATAGCGATTTTGCTATGGACTGAAATACCCTTTTGGGGTGCGCAGATGTGAATCTCAAAATGGCATCCGTGTCGATAGGCTTACGATATACCGTTGTTCTAATCTTGCCGTTGTCTTTTTGCGCGAGACAGTCCAAAAACGGAAGTGTCCCTTCCGTAGACTCGGTTTCCTTTGTGACCTGGATTTTTGGATTCAAACTATTGAGATAACTATGAAATGCTTCTAGTCTGTTTCGCTTTATGATGACGAATGTATCGTCGACATAGCGCCACCATATTTTTGGTTTCAACGCTTCGTTTCTCAAAGCTATCTCTTCAAAGTGCTCCATGTACATATTCGCTAGCACTGGAGAAATGGGTGAGCCCATCGCTAAACCATCGTTTTGCTTGTATAGCTGTCCATTAAATAAGAAGTGGTTCATATTTAGACAAATTGCTACACCGTTGATGATTTGTTGTACACTCAAGTTGGTACGATCCTTCAGGGTCATATCGGAGTTGAGTGATTTCCTCACTAATTCTAAAGCGCTTGTAGTGTCAACATTCGTGAACAAGGAGCTCACGTCAAAACTAACCATCATCTCATCCTCCCCAATTGTTACGGTACTTAAGCGACGAACAAAATCAAACGAGTTCTTAATAAAAGAATTCGTGTTACCAACGAATGGTTACAAAAGCTGAGCAAGGTGCTTAGCCAATTCGTGTGTCGGGGATCCAATGCCGTCTACAATGGGCCTTAAGGGGATGCCTGCCTTATTCAAAGCACGACAGTTTGAGGTGAGGTTAGAAACAACATGCGATATACGATTGGAGACAATTATTAAAGACTAATGCCCAAATAGATCTATATTATTCAATAATTTCTCCAATGTACAGTCCATAAGAGATCAGGAGAAATTAAAACATATATCAATCTCTACAAATTCTCTAGATTTCTGCAACCAAAGAGCAAAAACTTCAAACTTCAATTTTGAATTGTGAAACCACAGCATCATTTCGGTGCACTCGTATACGAAATGACCAACTCACCCTTACTTCAATCATAACAAAACCAAAATGTGAGATGTAAGGTGTGCTTAGAATATCGGTGCACCCTTTGCTGAAAATGACTGCAACTAAGATGTGTTGGTGTATAATCGCATAAACATACGAAAATATAAAGAGTGTCACTAGGTCATGGTGTGCAAATCTGATGCACCGGTGGTATCACGCAAATTGAAAACAACTGTGCAAAGTTCAGAGTAACATCGCGTTTATTTTTTATAGAAAATCAAATCAATTTGACACGACACAGGTTAAAATATTAAATTGTTCCTGCAAACAAAATTTGCGAAAAGAGTTTGAGCGAAACGTTTGATGATTAATGTTGACATAATTATGCGTTACCGGAGAGACTAAACACAATTTGGAATACGTGCTTTGTGGGCGTGACACTGTTCGCATTCGTTTTTAGGTCTAAATTAGCACACTTCAAAAACACCCACTCTTGATAGAACTCAATCAATGCGGGACAGATTGAGATTATAGTGAAGTATTAGCAGTCCGATATAATTATTTTGACTACGTTTTATTTTTAATGACGGGAAGTGATGATATTTTACTTGTCATTATCTATACAGACGTTCTCATTGTTCTGATGTCTGCGAAATAGTAGCCAGGATAAATCGTCTTGGCATTTCAGTGTTAAGACAAAACAAAATTGCCTAGCGCAATCCACGTTTTGAGAAACTTTGACGCGTGCAGCGAAAGTCACTTGCTCGTTTTCCCTCTAAAATTTGCGAATGTCGATAAATGTTCGATGGAAGTATTTCTTTTGTGAGGTGCAAACAATTTCGGCGTTATGATATTCAAGCTTTCACCAGATACCTATCCGACGCGCTTAACGTAAACTCAAGTGGTTGATGCCAGCGAAGGATTTATGCAGACCAAACCTACAAACAAAAGAAGATTGCTTTGACCGAGGGGGCATTGCAGTCAATATAAGCATTTTCTGATTTTCCGAGTTTCAAATTTGCTCACGTTTATGACACCTCCAAACTTCGCGAATAATTGTTTATAGAAATCGGATGAAAGAGCTGCTCAACTTTTCGGCAAACTTACAGTGAACTCAATACTCAGAACTCCGGCAAATTGTGAATTACAGTAAGATTCTTTGACTGTAGTAATTGTTTTAGGAGAATATTCCGTGTGTGTATAATTAATTGAGAACACGAGGATATTTCGTACTTATCGTTGAGTGAAATCATGTAATTTCAGTTATAGCATTTGCTATTGCAAAGCCGAATTATTGACAGTTGGTCGTTAATATATCGTTTCAGTTATGGTGGACAGGCTTGGTTAGAATACTCCAAAACAGGAGGTACATATGTGCTTAGCAACCATGTTAAGACTTTGGATATGAAACTCATGAATGCTGTCGGGGCTAGAGGTTCAAGACATACATACACTTATATATTTTTTGCTGTTGATCGGACGAGAAAATGCGTGCCTAGCTGAAACGTGTTGTATAGAGATTTGCAAAACAGCATCATTTTAGATTTTACAGGATTAATGGTCGATTCATTATTCTAGGAACAAACGTGTTGATTGCGCAGAGCGTAATGTCATACAACTGTTATTAGACCCAACACTTTTGCTAATTATAATATCATCAGCAAACAGTGTCGCACTGCGCATTACTATCCTCCAAATCAAGTGAAGCACGACGTTGAGGTGAGGTTAGAAACAACATCGATATACGATTGGAGCAATTATTAAAGATAATGCTCAAATAGATCTGTATTTTCAATAATTTCTCCAATGTACAGTCCATAGGAGATCAGGAGAAATTAAAATATATATCAAACTCTACAAAACAACCAGATTTCTGCAAGCAAAAAGCAAAAACTTCTAACTTCAATTTTGAATTGTGAAACCACAGCATCATTTCGGTGCACTCGTATACGAAATGACCGACTCACCCTTACTTCAATCATAACAAAACCAAAGGTGTGCTTAGAATATCGGTGCACCCTTTGCTGAAAATGACTGCAACTAAGATGTCTTGGTGTATAATCGCATACACAAACGAAAATATAAAGAGTGTTACTAGGTCATGGTGTGCAAATCTGATGCACCGGTGGTATCACGAAATTAAAAACAACTGTGCAAAGTTCAACGTAACATCGCGTATATTTTTCATGGAAAATCAAATCAATCTGACACGACGCAGGTTAAAATATTAAATTGTTCCTGCAAACAAAATTTGCGAAAAGAGTTTGAGCGAAACGTTTGATGATTAATGTTGACATAATTATGCGTACCGGAGAGACTAAACACAATTTTGAATACGTGCTTTGTGGGCGTGACACTGTTCGCATTCGTTTTTAGGTCTAAATTAGCACACTTCAAAAACACCCACTCTTGATAGAACTCAATCAATGCGGGACAGATTGAGATTATAGTGAAGTATTAGCAGTCAGATATAATTATTTTTGACTACGTTTTATTTTCAATGACGGGAAGTGATGATATTTTACTTGTCATAATTTATACAGACGTTCTCATTGTTCTGATGTCTGCGAAATAGTAGCCAGGATAAATCGTCTTCATATTCCAGTGTTGAGACAAAACAAAATTGCCTAGCGCAATCCACGTTTTGAGAAACTTTGACGCGTGCAGCGAAAGTCACTTGCTCGTTTTCCCTCTAACATTTGCGAATGTCGATACATGTTCGATGGAAGTATTTCTTTTGTGAGGTGCAAACAATATCGGTGTTATGATATTCAAGCTCTCACCAGATACCTATCCGACGCGCTTAACTTAAACTCAAGTGGTTGATGCCAGCGAAGGATTTATGCAGACCAAACCTACAAACAAAAGAAGATTGCTTTGACCGAGGGGGCATTGCAGTCAATAGAAGCATTTTCTGATTTTCCGAGTTTCAAATTTGATCACGTTTATGACACCTTCAAACTTCGCGAATAATCATTTGAATGTATTCGAGACCGATCGGGAGTCCATAATCATGAAAATAAAGTTTGCAATAAATCGTTTATAGTAAGTTTTTGGTAACATTTCGCTTCTGACACAGAAGCTTCGTCAGACCAAGGGTGTCGGTACGACCAGCGTTCAGGTATAAATGGCATTCTCTTGACCAATCCTGAGTTCACTAAGCTACACAGGGGAGATCAAGATAATTGATCTAGATAATTGATCACACCTAATTGCTGTGTTCATCCCTAATTGTTTATTAATTGTTCAAGTCAACGTATGCCGACACACTGCTTACGTAATCATGTGCGTATTAGGTGTGATGTTCGTTAATCCTAATTCGCTGCAAAACCGAACGCCAGATTCATGAAAATAGAATTTGCAATGAATCGGTTATAGTAAGTTTCTGGTAACGTTTCGCTTCTGAACACAGAAGCTTCGTCAGACCAAGGGTGTCGGTACGAACAGTGTTCAGGTATAAATGGCATTCTCTTGACCAATCCTGAGTTCACTAGCTACACAGGGGAGATCAAGATAATTGATCAAGATAATTGATCACAACTCCTAATTGCTGTGTTCATCCCTAATTGTTTATTAATTGTTCAGGTCAGCGTATGCCGACACACTGCTTACGTAATCATGTGCGTATTAGGTGTGATGTTCGTTAATCCTAATCCGCTGCAAAACCGAACGCCAGATTGTTGAGATATCCGCCCCATCCACCTTGTTCACCGCATTCGCCCCAGCCTTTGTTATTTCAACAGCCTCGGCGTGAAGTCTTTCCCTATAAGATTTCACACCCCGTTTTATCACTTTCACGTTATCAAGACCTACGCTGTGTCCGGTGTCTAGCACGTGTTCAGCTAGGGACGAATCCCGAATCAGTGATTGATATTCACTGGGATTGCGGGGTCGCTTTCCCACTCGTTTCCTGTGTTCGTTTAACCTAGTGCAGAGTTCTCTAGACGTTTGCCCAATGTAAACACCCGCGCAACCCTTGCAGTTAATTTGGTAGATGCAGTTCGTCGCACAACCTAAAGGAGTCTTATCTTTGAGATGCATTAATACGGAGCGGAGAGTTCTACCTGCCTTATATGTTACTCTGATACTTGCGCTATTCAAGAGTCGACTTATTCCTTCGGAGGCGCTTTTGACATACGGTAGAGATACCGTAGCTCGCCAAACCTTTTCCGTCTTCGGTTGCGGATATTTAACTCGGTTTAATTGGCGTTTAATTAAGCTCTTGGGGTACCCATGATTTGCAAGTCGGCGACTGACTTCTTCATGAGCTCGTCTCTTATCTGCATCATCGCTGCAGAGGCGGTCAACCTTGTAGAATAGCGATTTTGCTATGGACTGAAATACCCTTTTGGGGTGCGCAGATGTGAATCTCAAAATGGCATCCGTGTCGATAGGCTTACGATATACCGTTGTTCTTATCTTGCCGTTGTCTTTTTGCGCGAGACAGTCCAAGAACGGAAGTGTCCCTTCCGTAGACTCGGTTTCCTTTGTGACCTGGATTTTTGGATTCAAACTATTGAGATAACTATGAAATGCTTCTAGTCTGTTTCGCTTTATGATGACGAATGTATCGTCGACATAGCGCCACCATATTTTTGGTTTTAGCGCTTCGTTTCTCAAAGCTATCTCTTCGAAGTGCTCCATGTACATATTCGCTAGCACTGGAGAAATGGGTGAGCCCATCGCTAAACCATCGTTTTGCTTGTATAGCTGTCCATTAAATAAGAAGTGGTTCATATTTAGACAAATTGCTACACCGTTGATGATTTGTTGTACACTCAAGTTGGTACGATCTTCAGGGTCATATCGGAGTTGAGTGATTTCCTCACTAATTCTAAAGCGCTTGTAGTGTCAACATTCGTGAACAAGGAGCTTACGTCAAAACTAACCATCATCTCATCCTCCCCAATTGTTACGGTACTCAAGCGACGAACAAAATCGAACGAGTTCTTAATAAAAGAATCCGTGTTACCAACTAATGGTTTCAAAAGCTGAGCAAGGTGCTTAGCCAATTCGTGTGTTGGGGATCCAATGCCGTCTACAATGGGCCTTAAGGGAATGCCTGCCTTATGTATCTTCGGGAGTCCATAGAACCTGGGTGTCTGAGCAGATTTTGGGTAGAGCATGAACCATAATCTTTGACCAAGGTTTTCCTTGATTCCTCGCAGGTATCTTGAAACAACCCTCTTACGGTTATTCATAATGGTCGTAGCTCTAAGGTTGTCAATAACCTGATACGGACCTTCAGCAAGGTGTGACTCTGCCTTATTTCTATAATCACTTTTAGAAAGAATCACAGTTGCCTTGCCTTTATCTGCCTTAGTGATCACTATTCCCTCTTCTTTTCGCAATTTAAGAAGTGCTTGTTGTTCATCTCGAGTAAGGTTCATCCTTTCTGGTTGTTGTTTTTTAATAATACTAGATATACCGTTTCGTAGCGCATCTGCCTGATTTTCAGGTAGCTGGTTAAGGGCGGATTCTACGCAAGGAATAACATCCTCAGCTTTTAAGAATTTTGTACTTAACGAGAAGTTTAAACCCTTTTCCAACAATCTTTGTTCGGTTTGCGATAGCGGCCTATCTGATAAATTAAATACTTTAGAATATTGTCGAGCCCTGTCATCAAAAGAACTAGCAGAGGTACATTTATCTTTTGAAGTTAATAAAGTGCTGAACTTACGTACTTGTCTTTCTTTAATGTGCTCGGTCTGTGCAGCCAAAACCTCGGCGTGTTTTCCACAAATTTTGCAGAAATCCACTTCAGATAACACATTTCGCAATTCGGACTTCAAACTGGAGGCTTTCGATCGCGCGTTTGTCAGGTTTTCATTGGTCCTGTGGATCCTTTGTTTTAAGAACACTTTGGATTCGTTTTCGGCAGCCTTCCGAGAATTGCGAGAATTATCCGGAGGTTTGACCACCAAGTCCCTTGGTATGATTCTATTCTGCTGGCATCTCAAGTTGTAGATGCGATGATTATACCATTTTGCTTCCGTCTCGGCTGTTCGTACCAACTCGCTGGCCAGTTTGCGAACTCGAGGCTCGTAGGAGTCAGCAAAGTATTTGAATATATTCGAGACCGATCGGGAGTCCATAATCATGAAAATAGAATTTGCAATGAATCGGTTATAGTAAGTTTTTGGTAACGTTTCGCTTCTGAACACAGAAGCTTCGTCAGACCAAGGGTGTCGGTACGAACAGTGTTCAGGTATAAATGGCATTCTCTTGACCAATCCTGAGTTCACTAAGCTACACAGGGGAGATCAAGATAATTTATCAAGATAATTGATCACAACTCCTAATTGCTGTGTTCATCCCTAATTGTTTATTAATTGTTCAGGTCAGCGTATGCCGACACACTGCTTACGTAATCATGTGCGTATTAGGTGTGATGTTCGTTAATCCTAATCCGCTGCAAAACCGAACGTCAGATTGTTGAGATATCCGCCCCATCCACCTTGTTCACCGCATTCACCCCAGCCTTTGTTATTTCAACAGCCTCGGCGTGAAGTCTTTCCCTATAAGATTTCACACCCCGTCTTATCACTTTCACGTTATCAAGATCAACGCTGTGTCCAGTGTCTAGCACGTGTTCAGCCAGGGCCGAATCCCGAATCAGTGATTGATATTCACTGGGATTGCGGGGTCGCTTTCCCACTCGTTTCCTGTGTTCGTTTAACCTAGTGCAGAGTTCTCTAGACGTTTGCCTAATGTAAACACCCGTGCAACCCTTGCAGTTGATTTGGTAGATGCAGTTCGTCGCACAACCTAAAGGAGTCTTATCTTTGAGATGCATTAATACGGAGCGGAGAGTTCTACCTGCCTTATATGTTACTCTAATACCTGCGCTATTCAAGAGTCAACTTATTCCTTCGGAGGCGCTTTTGACATACGGTAGAGATACCGTAGCTCGCCAAATCTTTTCCGTCTTCGGTTG
>JACCGJ010020264.1:0-16831 GCA_013407085.1 Atriophallophorus winterbourni
ACTATTTGTTTGGTGAATCTGTAGCCACGTTTCCAGTACGGCGATGATGTCTGGTGAACGTTTCATAAAAGCTGCATACAGTTCACCGATTTTGTATCTTAGATATTGTGAGTTGGTGTAGAGGGATTTTATAGTAGTTTTTCTCAGCAAGGATAGGGTGTATAAAAGTAGGCTAGCCGATGGCAGAATATTTGTTAGACCGACTCCTTCGGAGTCGGTATTTGATGGTTATTTGCTTACAAGGATGCCTGATCGTTCTGAGGTTGTACTGTTGTAATACAATGATCTATAGTGTCGGCTGCATTTGTTTCTGACACGTCAACTACTTATTGACTTGGTGGTGATTCTACTGGACTTTGTGTTGCACCAATCTTTCCAATATGAAGTTTTGATGAGCTTAGTTCAATTTCTCGTGGCATTAGTCTGTTGTCATTTTCTTAACGAGTTTCCACCGTGTCCAACATATCTTTACGTATGAACGTTATTTTAAGGGGTTTAGGACAGATGCCCATATAATTCGTAGATTTGGGGATGCGGAACGTGTCCGTCACATCTACATCATGCAAGCCAAATATATCACTAAGGAATCTCCATTGCAGCAGATCGTGTTTTTCACAGCAATACTTTGTCAGTTGCTTCATCAGCTTCTGGGACTCCAAAAAGGATTGAACTTAGATCATCCTTATGCTTCGTTTGGGCTTTTTGCTGAGCGTTTTGGTCCCTCTTCAACCAGGGCACATCGGAGAAGATCCTTGCAGTGGTCTCCGAAAGCTCCCTACCCAGGAGAAAAGCGAATAGTAAGATGTTTTCTATATCCCTTTTAGAGTTGACCGTAATTTTAAGAAGTCTTAGCTGGTCCAGATTTGATGAAGTAGGTTTACGATTCAGTCGTATCAATGATATTGGTTCAAATGATTCCAAGTCCATGCTGCTGCAAAACCTTATCCATTTTTCCTTCTCATGTTTTAGCCTATCCCCTAGTAAGGTGGCACTCGTTTCCTTTACGTTGGTGCAAATCATGCTTAGTCCATGCGGCGAATGTAGACTGGTTGCGGTACGTTTCAACTGCCTACGATCAAATACCTATCGTGTAAAATTTAGTAGTATTTTGCACCGTGACTTTTGGTTTTGAACGTGAGGCTTTTCGCTGATTCTTCATATAACCAGGTGGCTTTGGCTCCGTAAATTCTTGCAATCTTTCAGAGACTTAATCTGGAGCAATTTTTGCTGCGCTCGGATGTGAACGCTTGCTTCAGTTGAAATTAATGAGCTTCTTACATAGTTATAACATCGATTCTTTGCTTACCACTCAACTTTGCGCGGTAAACTTTCATTCTGCTCAAACTTTATTTCCGCAAAATTGCACTCTGCGTTCCCGTATGCTCTGATGAGTTTTACGGTTTTTATAGTAGCATGCCTGACAAGAACACGATCAAATTGATGTTGATGTTTTAACGAGGATCAGTCAAAAAGATTTTGTCTTGTGGTTTTTTTTATAAAGGTGTTAGTTCCCTGGAGCGCTACACATTGTTATTTGTTCTACCTACTCCGAACGTTCAAAGACAATTCGTCTAAAATTCATGACCAGCACCAATTCATGCATTGAAAACAACCAGCAGCCCTACACAGCTTTTCTGCTGTACTGGAATTTGTGAGACGACGATAAAATTACTCTTTTAACCGGATTCAAGTATTCAAGTATTTATGATTAAAAAGGTAATACTTTACTACAACACAGGATTACGTTATGAACGAAATGTTGAAATAGTATAACTGTAATAGAGTAGAGTAAATCTACGAGCAGTTTCGAGGAACACCAATGGGATCACCGATTTCCAGCCTAATTGCCGAAGCAGTCATGCAACGTTTCGAACTAATACCAATATTACCAATACCAATATTACGGCCAAAGTTATGGATCCGCTATGTGGAGGACACATTTGTGATCATAAAAAGAACTGAACTGGACGAATCGCATCAACTACTGAGCTGTGTATTCAGAGGAATTCAATTCACCAGAGAAACTGAAGTTGACGGCTGCTTGGCATTCCTGGACGTTCAAGTGAGACGAACAAGTGAAGGAAATTCGAAACCAATGTCAACAGGAAGAATACGCAAACGGATCAAATCTTGAACTTCCCCAGCAAGCATCCAACCAGCCAGAAACGCAGTTGCGTTAGAACCCTATTCAAGAGAGCAGCAACACATTGCAGCACACCGGAACTGAGAAGAAAAGAAGAAGAATACCTGTTCAAAGTGTCCCAGAAGAATGGATACCCAAGAAACTTCGTATTACGCAATAAGTTCAACCTTACCCAGCAAAGAAACGATGATGAAAACAGAGTTAGACGCGCTCTCCCCTATGTGCAGAATATATCAGAAATCGCAGCTCGGGTCCTTCGGCCATTTGGAATAGAGTAGAATAGCACAAACCCCTGTGAACATTAAGCAACCACTTCAACAATATGAAATACAAAGTTGCAAAAGAAGAACAATCGAATATTGCCTACAAGATTACTTGCAGAGATTGCGAGAAGATCTACATTGGACAAACCGGCCGCAAGCTAAGCACAAGAATAATTCGAACACCGGTTAGCTGTACGAAGGCACGACCCAAGGTCACTGATTTCAATACATGTTGATCAATTCGGACACCAATTCGATTGGGACTACGCGAGGATTATAGCCAAAGAAAACAACCGACGAGCGCGAGAATTCATAGAAGCGTGGCACTCAACAACGACATCAATTAACCATCGCCTTCAATTGGCTGCAAACTATGGACCAATGAAAACTCGATGGACAAGAATGTATCACATGAATTCCACCAACCAACGAGAGTGATGGCGAACGGACAGACGGACCTTATAAAAACCAATGAATACCAATTTCAAGTCACTTCGAAAGAAGTTCTGATGATGATGTCATTTAGCTTGATGACGAAACGTCCGACAACAACTACACAAGCTCGGCGAACACCATCAGAACAACATCCTCATCCCGAGCTACGTACATTCTCCTCTATTGCTGAAGAGTATATCAAATTTAAGGATCATGAATGATGTTCTTTTGCGGGTATAAGTCAAATTTTGTTTTAAATATCTTCAGGCAAGGAGACTTCACCACATGTTTGGCTAGGGAATTCCAAAGAAATATTGCACGTACGACAGAAAATGTCACCGACAATCAATACGGGAACTTGGGACGTAAAGGGATAACGTATGTACGCATGTCACTTTCTCATCACGCACATTAAGCAAGTGTCATAGTGGATGTTCTTCGGTAGACAGAATATCGCACCTTATCCTCCTTTGGGTAAAGTCACATTGACCCAGACGTCGCAATCTTTCGGTGTATGGAACATTGTGAAGACCCATCACAAACCTTGTTGCACTATGATAGAGTGTCGGTGAATAAACGTTGAACTAGAAAAGTGTAACATTATTGCACTTCCGAGTTTGAGTTCGAATTCTTCCGCTTCCGTTTCCACTTGTTTCTGATACTTTAAGTTGGCAGTGAAATACGACGCAGCGAAGTCCGTGGGGACGAAGCATTTCAGATCCCATTCTTTTCCAATAAAATGCGAAATCTCTTTCTCTTAGCTTACCATTGTCTAATAGTCGAGTTTATTGCATGGAGACCACGCCGACTCTTAGCCTTTCAAGCTAATTGTTATTGATCGCTATTTTTATTTCGTCTCTGAGGTTCAGGACATCGTATTAAATCCAGGAAGCATGAGTCGGACTCTCCAGGTTACCAATTTCCGAGGCGTTATCATTGTGTTAGTCTTGTGGTTCGATGCCGCGGATAATTACCTATGCCTTGCTTGGTTCCTAATCTTCAATTTACTATCTGGGTGCTTCATATCGCACCTGCTGCCATCGTATCCAAAACGTTCTGACCATCACTAGTAAACTCTTTCACGAACAATACCAGCTCTCGCTCACGAAACTTGAGCTATTGAAGCAGATGATAATGTTGCTGCGGAAACGTTTGAAGAACATGCGATTCAAATTTTCATTATACATTGCAGCTAATATGTTTTTATAAAATATTTAATCCGTCAGATTGTAGAACCATAATACTCAGCGTTATGTACGATGGAAAATGAGATATATGTACAAGACGAATTTGTCCCCCAGAACACCAACAAAACGACAATTGAGTCAGTGCACTTAAGTGTATTATTTGGTCCGTGGCATCAAAAAACATACTCAATCAATTAATTGTGAAATTCACCTTACTTTTATTTACGAAATGATGTTAAAGTTGCTTAATTTCATAGCTCATATAAACTTCAGACCTCATCATATTGTCAAAAAAATATTTCCATCTATTGCCAAAATGCAAACAATCTTTCGCCGAAAACAATCTATACGATACAAATTTCATTCAAGTTTTCCGTACAGCCTAATTTAGATATAATGTGCATCCTGTTTAAAAAGACGATAATGCAATAGATGTTTCGCATATGGCGAATGCATTTTGTGGTAATTTGAATAAACTACTCTTCAGCTCCGGCAATGTGAAAATTAATTTAATTATTGTACTGCAGGCAGCAAATCAAACCCATTATACGAATACTAAATTGTATCGAGTCTAATTGTAATAATCAGTAGTTCGGTAAGTGCGAGGTAAGTCATCGTTACAGCCATCCTGCTCACTAATACGTTATCGTTGTTTGTCATGATCATTAAACCTAAAAACGCCAAATCCTCATTTCTATTTAATTTTAACTCATGAAAATTACAACACACGACTGTCCATCTTAGATAACGGAAAACAGTGTGAATTTAATAGATTATTGGCTGTGATAATATTGTTCAAAGAATGGATGAATGAAGACGCGCAGTGTTATTATTTAAATGGTTGGGCGGGTCATTTTGGAAATTAACATTTAAGATTGGCCATAAAATATCATTGAAGCCACTTACAAAGAATGGGGCATAGATTAAAGTCAAATTATAGTAATCATTATAAGCAATTTCACCTAATCTGAGCAAATTCTACTCGAATGTGTTTTCAAAGGAAAACACAAAATTGAATTGAAACAAGTGTGATATTTGCGCATACTTTTAGATAATTGGTCAAAATAATTGAGTTCGTATTAGGTTATTCTTCACTATATGCACCGGTTAAAATAAAGGTGCGAAAACTTGAAAATTCTTGAGCAGAGAAAGATCAAGTGTTATTGCGGTTTGCGCACCGCCATAAATGGTTGCATTTTGTGAAAATGTGATCCATTTATGTTCGTTTAAAGTAATGTGTTGCTCATATCCCCGACACCTACACACAACTACCGGTTTCTGGCTGTTTTCCGTCATCAGGCGGAGACATTAAGATTAGGTTCAGTGAGACTTAAAATAGTGGAAAAGTGGTGAACAAAGTTATGCTTGAATGCCACAGGTTTAAGCCTCACTGAACCTAATCTTAATGATTCCACCTGATGACGGCAAACAGCCAGAAACCGGTAGTGGAGTGTAAGTGCGGGGTATGTGAGCAACAAACTACTTTGGTCATCCAAACGCGCCTTGAGTGCTTGACCAAGAATCCATTTATGATTCTGTGTTTTAACATCATGGTTCGTTGTACGAACCCCATATTACAGTGGCATACAAGTATAACTTCCTTTATATTAGTTTAGTTTGTACATCACTACGAGTAACTGACAAGCCATTCAAGGATCCACAATTACTTTTGGTCGAATATTGCAACGATGTGACCCAACATACCCAAATCTTTTCAATTTTCCAATGGAAATCTTCGACGTCGATGTTTTTCCTGACTTTTTTTTAATGAGCACAGATCCCAATTTTGAAAAGAAGAAAAGTGTTCTTTTCACCAGCACGGTAATAAAAGCACGTTCATTAATTTTTACTAGAAAATAAATTTTAAGTATTAAAATGGTAGAATGCGAATACCAATTGTCTAAGAATTATTCAATACGAATCATTGGGAGTACTCAGGGAACTACTTATTCCGGTGGCCGCCAACTCACCCAATTCCCTAGGTGTAAAATTTGTTCCGAACTTAGTCGCGATAACGCCTTGTCTAGTGGTAAATTCATGTCACATTGTGCAAATGAACCAGATGGTAATCCCTAGTCCTATAGTCCTCTGTTTTCTGTTAAGGAAGTAAAACCCAAACGCAATGGTTGCGAAAGAAATTTTTAATGACCACTTCAACATGGAAAAAAATTATTGAAGTTTTATTGGTCACGCTTCCTACTGAAATCGAGAGAGCTATTTTATGTTCGCCTCCTGTTATTTACTAGTGGTTATTTTTATGTATATAATTACACTCTAATATTTACATTATACTCACTGTAAATGTTATTCGGTTGATGAATTGAAATGTAATTGAAACATACCACAATCCAGGCAAATTCGCAGGTAGACGGTCGCTCCAAAACCAATACCAACTGGACATTTCTTGAATATTACCGTGCATCGTGTGTAAACAGTTAACACGAGCAACTTATATCATATCACAATAGAAAGCAAAAGTTTAAACCCATTCTAAAGCATATTAGACATCGATGCATAAAGAGTAAATTACGTTGATTATTAAAATATTTCACATCGAAAATTACCCTATTCATCCTTTACTGGCAATATGAACATGCAAACATTCAAAGGTTCTGGTTATCTCATCTTCTCGATATTATAGACAACCTTATTTTTATCACTTAGACTACATTTCACTTGGAGTGACCAGCCACGGATTACGTAGCGGTTTTCATTTTGAAGCTTGATGAATGGGTCAAAATATATGCGATGAATGTAATATTCACGTCGTGACCGTTTCTATTCTTTTACTCAATATAACTTGTCATCTTGTAATTTTTGTCAAGCTGATGGCTATTTCTAGCAATTGTTTCTGACTTCTGAGTTCAATGTGTCTATTCTTTTCAGGTTTTTTTTAATCACAACACACACCCATTTTACAAAAGACCAAATTCGGAAAGTGCTGCGAAAATTGCACTGTTTATTCTACATCATTTTATCCTCCACGCATTTTTCGTTTGTTCAAATTGCCACTTTTATTACACTTTTCAAATGACGTACAAATAAAAATCATTTGTAATTAAACGGTCATTAGACGACCACTGAATCAGACATACTCCAGGCGCATCAGTCAAATCTGATGCATATGTGGTTTTACATATTTTACTCGGATGTTTTGATATTAACAAAACTTGTTGTCGAAATCCGCCCAAGTTCATGAACAGGAACTATGAATAATATGTAACATCCAATCCTTCTTCATTTGTTAAACCATGGCGACTGATT
This sequence comes from Atriophallophorus winterbourni, assembly GCA_013407085.1. Taxonomy (NCBI): domain Eukaryota; kingdom Metazoa; phylum Platyhelminthes; class Trematoda; order Plagiorchiida; family Microphallidae; genus Atriophallophorus; species Atriophallophorus winterbourni. The sequence continues at coordinate 7,293 of JACCGJ010020264.1, forward strand.
TAATTAACCCCGAGAAAGTTTATCAGACATTGCTGCACTTCTAAATCAGATTGAGTGGTCATGTTACTATTAAAATTTCTGCCGTCAAAATATTCTCTGCACATCTATAGGATCAGCAACGGGTACTTTGTAAAATCTGAGTATTCATTTCTGGTAAATCTTAGTGCTCTTCATTGATTTTAGTTTTGAATGTTGATTGTTATTAGCCAGTTTCACGTTCTATTCGCATTCATGTATATTGTTTTCCGAAAATAAATTATATAATTGAAATCTATTAAAATAGATTATTTACATTATAAATGCGCATGTTTTACCTCATTTTTGTGTAATAAAAATCCATTGATTTAAGCAACACATTTCGAAATTACAGTGCATATTACAGATCATATGAAACTTAAAAAAACCTGTATTTTCAATGTAATGCTCCACGTGTGATATTTTCGTACCTACCCTAATTTAGATTCAACATCTTTTTAAACAACTAGCTAACGGCATTGTCTTTCTTCCAGATTTAATCGTCTTGCAACTTCGACCTGAGCAACAGTATGCCATTCCTTACACCCACATCATTAATCATTCACTTCTCTATTATAATCAACGTTAACAATCGAAATGGTGCACAAACCATCAGCAGTGGATGACACGGCCTCAACGTTGCCGCTATTGGCGTTATCTGATCAGGCTTCACTGAGAAACTTTTTCGGATTGAAAATAACAATTCAACGTTGCTTTATGTGCTTGCTACGCGCCAAAAGCCAGGTATGCTTGACAGGCTACGTATTAGAGATAGGTCCGTAGGTGTTTTGACAATGTTATCTCGTAATGAGTATTTTCGGGTAAAAGTATGACTGTATAGAAAAGTAAATGGTCAATAGTGATTTTCATAATATTTTCGGTGTGGGAACTTGAATTGAACAGTATAGAACCTTTGAATCAGGTTAAAAATGCTACACCTCTGACTAGTTTTGTAGTACCCAAGCTGAATTGATCAATATTATACGAAATAGTTAACACAACAGAAAGTGTTGTAGAAGAGACATATTTCAGTTGCACTCTAGATATACATTGTAAGGGAAATTATCGTAAGCACTCAGTTATAATGACCTTGAGTGTAAATTGAAAGAATAGCTAAAAATAAATATACAGTTTTGAAAATTTTAGCTCATCAAGAAATCTAAATGATTCTCAAAAATACTCAAGTGATTTCAAATTAGTTTTTTATCCTTCACTTCCTTCAAAGTAGCAAATAATGTAATTGCGCTCTTGCACAAGTTAGTTGATTTAAATCATATCGCGTAGGTGCAACTGAATTGGGCTATTTCTGATAGAGGTTAGATAAGCAGCAATGTTATTCTCTTTCGCCGTATATTTTTTTGGAATTCCCTACCCCAACATGTGGTGGACTCCCCTGGCCTGGCGATTTTCAAAGCGAAATTGGAGTTGCACTTGCAAACGAACATCATTCGTGAGCTTTACATTTGATATTCTCTATTGCTTTTATAATATTGTAATTTTCATGTTTTTATTCCTACTGTAATCCTGTGGTGTTGTAAAGTATTAACTTTTTAACCATAAATTCTTGAATCCTTGAAAAGGAAACTAACGAAACTCACAAGTTTGTCTGCAAATACACTGAGAAAATTTGTAATAATCTCCATCGATCTCGAACTTTTAAATGTATCCCGAGCACATGATGTGTTCAAATCTCCAAACTATACGTGCGGTGCTCTCAAAACCTTAACATTAACCAGTTTGTTCTGTGTGCACTCAGCTTTCCACCGCAGAGCAAATCCCATTATATTTTAGCTAAAGGCTGTTGTATAACCATCTCTTAATCGCGTGGTCGAAGGTCTAAAGCATTCTTTCTACGTTGAATTTAGTTGCACAATCGGAGTTTTTTGTTTAAATGCTAATTACCATGTTTCGAAAATTGATCAAATGAATCTTCTGGATATGACACTCTTTTATTATGTGAACAATCCAAGGTGATACTTTACACATAATACAAACACCATTTTCTGCGCTAAATTAAGCTTTCATTTTTTGTAAATACGTAATTTATTAAAGTCACAGTAGGAGCCATATAAATAGAAATCATCTCGTTAATAAAGTGCTTTATTTGGGTACTCAAATTCCATTTCATATGATATGATATATACCATAATATAAATTTTAGGAATAGCTTTTGGATGGCTCCATATAATGGAAAAAGACGATTCTAACCATTATTTTCGGGGTCTGGGGGGATTTTGAAATTTTTTGAAATGAGATAAGTAAAATGAAGTTCTGCCTGGAGTAAAATGCTACTCTCGATCAAGTCAAATTATTTGCATGCCGACGAAATGCCGTCTATGGTAGCTAAATCGTTGAATAAATGTACGGAAGAGCATTTCTGTTGCTCGGTTTGTCCGATTGAACGATTCACATGAAACAGATCCCTGTCAAATAGCTTATACATGTAAACACGTTAAACTAAATGCCTAATCAGCAACCGAGCAAAACATGTCAAATAATGCAGGGGAAACATAATCTTGATTGATAACTCAGTGACCAGGTTATAAGGCTTTGAAATAGAATAAACATTGGTTCTGTGTGACATTATGAACAAAATTTGGACCTGCAATGTTTTATTGGCATCGCGCTTGTGGAAAAAGGAGTTTAATAATTACTTCCAACGATACCGATGGGTAAAATGGGTTAAGAATTAGTCGGAAAAATTAATACGATAGCCTTGTAGACTATGTACGGTATCATGTTAATGATACACACCTTAGACGTTTGTAGATTAAGAATTGATCCGTACATGCAACGCTGGCTCCTGTCTTATTAAAACTAATTTCCTATTAAACACAATTGCACGATAATATGGTATATCAACGGTACCATCACGTACGTAAACTACCACGCAGGCTCTCGTAAACTATATCAAAAAATGAACGACGCACATAGAAATAAAACATGATGAAGCATTCTTCAAAAGAATCGTCATCTCCGTGACCACAGAAGGATAAACATTTCATTTGAATAAAATTGTTTTTGCCCGGCGTTCATAATGCACGCACTGGATCAGCAAATTCAACAGCGAATTTTGGACACAGCTTAGAACAGCGCCACAAGAAAAATAATCTCAGCGGAAAAGCAAAGCTTATTATGATACAGTAATTTGCGTACTGCATCTAGTCTATTTGGAATACTAAAGGTCTTCCGGCAAGACCAGAATATTCCTATCATCCTTCCACTAACTAAATGTAGAGCGAAATCTGTGTTCTGACTTACACGAACAAGTCGATACTTCAGCAAAACTGTTTGTGACGTTGCAGCCAAATCGTTTTACTTATAACCTCACCTTGGTGCAAAATTCAAAATGTTGGGTTTTACCTCGAAATGGAATGCGCTGAATATATCTACTTTGCGTACGATTTTGGAGCAATGTTCACGGTAGGAACACTGAAAAATAACTCTGCTTTTGACTCAGTAAAACTCGCTTTTTATGAAAATTATACTATCGAATCACTAAACAAAATAAATTCTATCACACGGCAAACTAAACTTACCTACTGCTGTCATGCATTACTGTCCGTTAACTCATTATTTTCGACTGTCTTCTATGGAAAATGATTAGCATAAGGTATTCATGCACTCCAAAGACGTTCAGAATTTAACTGACCATTCAATCACTGAAATGGACTACAATGATGAAATCGGTTATTGAAGAAATGTCAAAATAACTCAATCTTCTTTAGAGAGCATCAATAGCTTCTCTAGGAATGTCCACCTCGGTCTAGATAGCGAAAGAACGAGCCCTCTTATCCATTGCTACATTATCCACCCAACAATTGTTTCCAGGTTTTCCGATTGAAAATGCTTTCCTCTTCAATTAACTTGTTTCCAGTTTGTTACTCCTTTTCAGGCGAAAGATGAAGTGAAGTCAAAGTTTAATCGTGTGGAAATGCTTTTTACAGTTAAAATGTTCCCAATGATGCATGTCTGGGATCTTCCCGAAAATAAAATACTTTTTTACCGAGCAGCAATCGCCCTATAATAATTTATTTGTTCAAGAAATGGCCACTGATTTCATATGATATACATTCTTTGGAGAATCTCAACCATGGATTCATATTAGTCTTCCAATAGATTGACTGTGGTCTAAGCACCATTCCGAAGCGATGTAGGGAATAACTCCGCTTTCCATTTACATCTAACGGCAAATACATCAATGGATAAGCAACAACCACGGGAAGATAGACGCAGCGCTAACGTAATTTGTTCTTGAACCGAAACCTTCTGTAATTGGTGACAACTTCAAAGCGTTCAAATGAAGATTAGATTGCTATCTGTAACATGAAAGTGGTGAAAAGACTGCGTGCAGTCTATGGCTTCTGACTACGGGTACGCGATTAAATCACATCCCGCAACATTCTCTCCGCAAAACGATGTGTGTAAATGGTATGACTTGACTTCAATTAAGCCGGCTAATCTCCTCGAGTATATTATATATATATAGATATATATATATATATATATATATATATATTATAATATATATATATATTACGCCGCTATATGCTTTTAGATTAACCTTTTTGAATACAATATTTGCTTTGGCTGAATTATGCGAAGCATTTTATTGAGCAAATGATATCAGCATCAGTATGGCGAACAATAAATCAATTAAAATTCGCAGCTTCAAATACGTAAGTGCATACTATTTTATGTATTGATTAAACGACGTTACTTTGATTCGCAATGTATATTCGAATTCACATGCACGAGGGTAGATGATATCAAGCAGATTAAGGTTCCTGCGTGTGAGTAATGATTCGCTTGCGGCAAACTTTCCGCCCCATGCTTTCGCGTCATTCGGAGCTCGAATATTTTACGCCTCGCTACTCGTATTTATCTGGTTTGTGTGAATGTTCGTCGCTTAAATCAACAGCAGGTGGTTGTGCCCTGTTCGGTTAGAAAAATACTAACATCTGGTCTATCAGGATGTTGGTTTGTTCGTATATTCAGTTTAGCTATCGTGTGAATAACCCCATTACGACGAATATAAGTGAGGTTCTAATAAAAATGCTGTACTATCTTTCCATCAACACATGAAAAGAAAAATCGATGTAAGATATAGAAAATCAAATTCGACTCAAAATATTACTCACGAACCTGTATTTTGATTTAGAATTAGTGTACTTTCGCTACTGTGCACAATGATATGGGCTTATACATTAATCTGGAAAGTTTTCATTATTCACTGTTGCCCTTAATGCACCAAACCATTTGATTCGAAATATATTTCATGTAATATGATAATTACATTCACATTACACATAAAATATCTGAAACTGTAAACTTTTAATTGAATATCTACATGAATTTTATCCTCACGTGTGAAATATCTACAACGATTGAATCGATCTCAAACAATCTCCCAATTTTCCTCAATGGAGAAAGTTATGGTGGAAAGCATATAAATAATTGTTTTTGAGAAACTACCGACCTAACGGTTTTAAGCTAATTACTTTCCTTGGTTAAGCACCACAGGAGTAATATTCACTTGGAAAACAGTAAAACAACTTTTGTTTAAACAAATATGAAAACTTGTATCGTCAAGAAATCTCAAAGAACCACTATCACATGCTTCGCACCTCGTGTAATTTAATCTTCTGATCTCAAATAAATGATGTTACGAAATTGGCCAGGAATATTAAGCCCACTAAATGAGAACATTTTGAAAGTTGGTATTTTACTGAACAATTTGCCAAAAAACACTGTCTATGATACGTTGGATGCTGAATAATGTAGAAGTGTGAAGTATATTTGTGATTAGTGATAATCACACGTCTTCTCATGGTATGGAGAACACCACCCATCCTGTACAAGATCAGCAATCGCTAAAATGACCCAGGAAATCAATCTCAAAAGCGCAATATTGCGGATTTGGGAGCATTCCACGAGAACGATTAAAGCGAGTACAGCCTCGAAAAAATCTGCAGAATTTGAAATATCAAATGCCAGTGTGTGACAACGTGTGATATGGCTTGACGGATGGCGAAATAGATGCCTCAGAGGATGCACCTTTGTGTTCATTATTTTATAAGTTAGGATTAGATTCAATCAAACCCGTCTGTGAGGCAGTGTATCCAAATTAAAATACATGAGTCGATTCTAATGTGCTAGGTTGCGGAGACAGCCAACCATTTTAATTGCTCTGTCATAAATCCTCTCGAGCAGCATGATGTCCTTTTGCAGTCATGGTGCCCAAGCTTGCACTGAGTAACCCATCACTGGGCTAATATACGTATCTGTGAGCATGGAGAATGTTTCATGGTAATAACGTCCGAAAATACGCCGAAGAATACCTAACAAGAGGCTAGCTCGGTTGTACACTGCTCCGAGGTCATTTTTTATTGTCCTTTCCAGTTGTTGCGATCCAATGTTGTAGGAGAATGAGAAATCGTTACCTATTTGAAACATTTTGCACATTCAGAAGTTGAATGGAAGTTTGTTTCGCTACGACCAGCTGTTCAATGTATCCATATCGCTTTGTCAGCGCAGACAGTCCACCACTGACGTGATTCGCATTCACAGTTTAGCATCATGCACAAAGAGAACCATTTTGGCTGTGACAATTTCGGGAGGTAGTTGATGTAGAGCAAAAAGAGAACCAGACCAAGTACCTAACCTTGTGGGATATCGCTAGTGGTTTGTTGTCCCTAGACATCACATCATCGATACATTAATTTGCCTTGCTATCTAGAAGGTAGCTTCTCAGCCAGGTAAGAAAGCATGCATAAATAACGACCTCTTGCATCTCGCTCAAGACTATAGAATGGTTCACGTGATCAAACGACTTTGATATGTCGAAGTAGCACGCCTGCACGCAACCAGCCTCATCCATTGCCTGCGTCCAGTCGTTCAGCGAAAATACGCCCTTCGCCGGGCGACTCAGACGACTGGAGCTGAGGACGCTTACACAAAGAAGAATGTGAGGTGATCTCATCCTCGCATACAAAATACTTAATACTGATTCCCACCCCCTGGACATATTATTCCACCTACGGACTTCCAGCAACAGCCGTGGTCATGTTTGGAAATTGGAAATAGACATTCCAAACGAAACTGCCGCAGGTATTTTTATTCGGTACGTGTGTGCTTAGTTTGGAATTCCCTACCTGCTGATTTGGTAAGCTCAAACAGTTTATCTATATTCAAATCAAAACTTGACGATTATATGAGAGCTAGTTAGTATTGATTGGAATATTTGTAGCTCGGGTCGTTGTTGCAGTTTACTTGAATTTGTTCTCCGAGCTTGTTGAGTTTGCATCGGACGTTTCGTTGCCAGACTAGACAACATCTTCAGCGATTGTTGGCAAACTGACTGCTCGAAGTGGCACTGACGATGGTATTTGGCCGGCCGACCGCTGGTCACGTGATCGCATGTGATTGATTGATTGATTGGCTGCCTTTTCGGTTCTTCGTCTCAGTCGCATCCGTGCGTAGATGTCGTCCAAGCGCACTTGTTCGTTGATCGATCGTTCACCGGAGTGCCAGGCTTCGATGAACTCTCGTGCTGCTTTGTTATTAGCTCGACCCAAGATGTGGCAGTTATGCCAGTTCATCTCGTGATCTTCGTTGTCAACGTGCGTTGATATGAGAGACTTGGTGTCGTGACGTCGTACGGCTAGTTGATGCTCACGGATTTGAGTTTTTAGTTTCCAACCGGTTTGCCCGATGTAGTGTTTGTCACAGTGCGTGCACTGTATTTTGTACACTACGTTTGCGTTTTCATCGTTGGGTATTGCATCTTTCACTTTTGTGAGCACGTTACGTAGGGTTGCTGTTGGTTTGTGGGCAATAAAAATACCGTGAGGTCGTAGGAGTCTTGATGTCATTTCTGAGATGTCTTTGACGTATGGTAACGCCGCCCGTTGCATAACATCAGTCTGGTCTCGCCTAAGGCGTGTCGTTAGGCATCTACGGATAAAGTTCTTTGGGTAAGCGTTCTTCTGGAATAGCTTGTATAAATATTGTTCTTCCTCTTTTTGCATTGTGAGCGTGCTGCAGTGTGTTCTAGCGCGTTGAAACAATGTCCGAACGCAGCTTTTCTTGTGTGCTGTTGGGTGGTTACTTTTGAAGTTCATGATTTGGTCGGTGTGGCTCGGCTTTCTATAGACATTGGTCTGTAGTTTGCCGTTACTCAGTCTGGTAACTTGCACGTCTAAGAATGGTAATTGACCGCTTGTTTCTTTTTCCATTGTGAACTATATACCATTGAATACACAGTTGAGTAATCGTGAAGTTTCCTCAAGTCTTGATCGTTTAATAATCACGAAAGTATCGTCCACGTAGCGAACCCATAGGGTGGGTTGAATCAATGGTAAAGAGATCTGCTCCAGCCTCTGCATTACGATTTCAGCGATTAGTCCTGAGATTGGTGAGGCCATTGGGGTGCCTCTTATTTGTTCGTAAGCTTGTCAGCAGTGAACGATCGATCAACGACAAGTCTGAGCTTGCGAACGAATCTACGCACGGTTATGGCGACTGAGACGAAGAACCGAAAAATGGCAGCCAAGCAATCAATCAATCACATGCGCATCACGTGACAGTGGTCGGCCCGAGCCAAATACCATCGACTCAGTGCACTTCGAGATTGCATTGTTCAAGTTGCCAACAATCGCTGAAGATGATTGTCTAGTCGTCGGCTGAGCGAAACGTCCGATTGCATAACGCAACAAGCTACGGAGAACAATTCAGTAAGACTATATGAGAGCTAATCGAATTTTAAAGCCGCCAAATCTATTAATAAACTATCAGTTCGTTCCATGATTTATGATTATATATAGATTATATAGATATATATATATAGTATATAGATATATAAGATATATATTATTATAGATAGTATATGATTAATAATATATATTATATAGATGTATATATTTGTACCCTATAGTTCCACTCCATGGTTATTGTAAATTTAATTGCTTTTTCAACCATAAATCTTGAAAAAATGAATCTACAGAATTTGCTCCATAACTTTTGAGATCACTAGATGAATTTCAACAGGACTGTAATTTGCTGGGTCAGAACGAGAGCCACCTTTGTAGTTGGGTGTTATGATTCCTCTCTTCAAGTCAGTCGGTACAACTTCCTCCTTCAAAGAGTGATTAAATAAATCAAAAAGTGGTTCGCACAATTGACTGCCGCATTACTTTAGAATTGCAGGTGTGATTCATTTAGCCCCCGGGACTTATTGATATTCAACCTGCGTAGGTGATGCCGCACTATTTCAGAATCGATACATATATCGCTTACAGTTCCGGCACAATTTGTGCTGATAATTCCGATGGCACAGTTTTGTCGACCATGTGAATGCCAAATTTCGCTATATCAACCATTTATACTGCGTCTGCGAAATTTGAATTGTGGTTCTTTGCTATTACGTTTCTGGACATAGTTATAATTTAAATGTATTATGTTGGTGATGTAATCTGTCAGTTTTGTGCAATGCTAGTCCGGATAACGGATATTTATATTATGTT